>JAEQML010050565.1:0-47685 GCA_016904865.1 Pissodes strobi | reverse complement strand
TTTTTGTGACAACTTAAAATACTTTATAAAGAACAACCAACTATTAAATCCATCTCAGTTCGGTTTTCAGGTGGGTAAGTCTATGGAAGACGCTTTGTTCGAACTATTGAAGTATGTAATGTCAAACAAAAGAGAAATCAGAAAAAATCAAAGAACAAAACTCGTAATGAAGCAGAGGAGAGAGATGACAGACCAGACCAAAGAGGAATATAGGAACATTAATAAGGAACTAAATAAAGAAATAAGGAAACACAAAAGAGAAATTAACACAGAAGACATCAGAAATGTTATAGAGGAAAACAGAAGTTTAAAAGTCCTGAGAAGGGGAAGCGCGATAGGAAAGAAAACAATACATAGGGTCAAGAATAAAGAAGGGAAAATAATAACAAACAAAATCGACATTATAAAATCAGTAGATATCTTTTACAAGGAATTATACTCATCACAAGAGGAAAAAAACAAATGTAAATAATCCGAGTTTTAAATCAAGGGTCCGAAGATATCCCCGAGATAACCGAACAAGAAATCTCATCTGTACTAAAAAATGTGAAAGACAACAAAGCCCCTGACGAAGAAGGAATTGTGATAGAAACCATTAAAAATGGTGGACAAGGCCTCATCCTTTTTAATAAGTGTCTCCTGGAAGGGACGACCCCCCACAATGGGAAAATGCCATAATTATCATTTTACATAAAAAATCTTAATAATAAGTCTTCTTAGTCACATATACAAAATGTATACAAACATCATAACTAACCGTCTAACTAGGAAACTAGAGTTCTTTCTTTTGAAAGAACAGGCAGGTTTTCGTATGGGTTATGGGACAAACGACCACTTGTTAACAGCTAAGGTTCTTATCATCGAGTACAACAAACCACTCATATTCACATTCGTCGACTTCGAAAAGGATTTTAATTCCATACATCAACAGAAACTCTCAGAAACACTAGCTGAGTGCCGCATTGACCATCGCTACTCTGCAGCAATTAAATATATATACAAGGCAGCAACAGCAAAGGTCAAAATGACAGAAAATCAATATACAGACAAATTTAAAATCGAGAGAGGATTGAGACAAACTATTCGTAGCTTTATTGCAGAGTATGCTAAATAAATTAAATTGGGAAAACACAGGGATAAACATAGATGGAGAAAGACTAAATCACCTATGATTCGCAGATGACATAGTGTTGATATCAGATAATATTCAAGAAGCCCAACAAATGCTAGAAATGTTAAACAACTATACACCAAAAACCAAGTCACAAGATCTTTGGGATTACACTTGGATGCTCAGCTTAGATGGGTGACTCACATTGAGTGCATCTGCAAGAATCTCACATCAAAAAATTATGCTTTGTTTAACCTCAGAAACTTTGTTTCATTGATATTCTTAGAACATACTACTAGGCACACATTTATTCAAGAATGAATTACCGCATTATATGTTGGGGTGGCTCACCACAGATTGTCAGTGTTCTGATTCTTCAGAAACGTATCATAAGAACAATGCTTTTCAAGCCTCTATTGCATTCGGAATTACAAATCTTAACCGTTATTTCAATGTATATTCTTTCTTGTGTCTTGCATGTTAGGAAAAATCCACATTTATATACCAGTTTTTCTGATAGAGCCATCAATTATAATTTACGTCACACCTTTAACCTCCTCTTGCCTCAACATAACTTAGAAATAGTGGCGAACAGCGTCACAGTTTTACCTCTAAAAATCTATAATCATTTACCCCTTTTAAACTGAAAACAATAAGAAGAATTCCAGTTTTCAAACAAAAAGTAAGATACATGTTACTTGGACACGGCTTTTATAGCTTAAAAGAATATCTTGAATGTAAAAGTTGGTCTAGCTGTTATCTATTTTTTAGTATGCTGTTGCTGCTCTTTCTTTAGATTTAGCGATAATATGTATTAGATTATGGCACTTAGACTCTCTATTCTGAAGTTTGCTACATGTTGTACATGTCAAGGAAATAAAGAGTTTTTGTATTTGTATTCTATAACGTTGGATAAGATTAAAAGAGGAGTTAGAAAAAACATATGTTGCTACTTAACTAGTATACTTATCGTTTTAACTCAAAAATATCGATGTTTATGAATGGCATAATTGCTAGGCCAATAGCGTGAAGTAGTGCTCTGTGAAGTCAACCAAGAGTGCATTTGCATATCCAGACAAAAATAAATTGAGGCACCTTAGCTTTTCTCGAAGCTCTTTAGTTTGACTTTAAACAATGTACAGTCCACGTCTTAGAATTTCAAAACTGAGCAAGCATATACTATGCTTGCATGCTTAGGGTAGTAACTAATTCTATTCAGCCCTAGTAGCTCTAGTAGAAAATATGCCTACTGTCTAGGCAATGTGAAGCAGGAAGTAGTATTAACGACGTAGTATTAACAACTAAAAAAACTTAGCACCCCATTTATGATGTGATCTCGATAATGCAGCTTCATCTATATTTTAAAAGTCATTGGTTAAATAGCTCAGCATGGCAGAAAATTTGGACTCTATAAATTCTATGTAACGGAACGGAAACGAAATGCCGTGAATGAATATTAGGTAAAGAATTTCTAGCACACTCTAGTGTAAAGTGTAACCAATATCCATATTTTTAAAATCCGAAAATTACGCACCTCAAGCGTAAAAAATACTGATATCTGAATATTTTGTCAATTAATAATAGAAATTAACATTGTTACCTGGTTCTTGTTTGGTGGCTACGTTTAGCATGCACTCCGACTGGGCTTTGGCCAATAGTCGTTTCTTTTGTGATGCATAGGCAGCGGTACTACTACTTGAGCAAGAAGATGGCTCATTCTTGATCACCGGTTGTTGATTGTGGTAGACTGGAGCTTGCAGCTGCGCTTGCTGATGGCTTAAGTGATGATTATGTGCCTAAAAAAAACATATTGGAACACTCGAAAACATATTGGCTGTAAATATTTCACAGCAAACCAACCAAAATTTATGTCATTGTATTCAATGGAAGATAGATCTAAAATACCGATATCAACTTACTTTTGAGGAACTTCTTTCCTCATTATCGCTATCTTGAAGGCTGACACAGCTAATGACGTTTTTCCTACTCGAAACTTGCTGACCTGCGTGATGATGCGTCTGGCTCTGCTGTGTGGCCACAGTATTGGTCTGTACCTACATACAAAAAATAAAATTTAAAGCCTTAACTTTTAGATAAATTTAGCTGATTTTCCACTCTGACATTTTATATTCCTATTTTTATGTTTGTTTCAACTTTCTGAGAACCTGTCTGCGATTAGTCAGCAAAATATTTCAAAAATAACATCAGAACTGATAAGTTGATGAAGCTAATGCAACTTTGGTCGCAAAATATCAAAAAATGTGTCCTGTTATGAATATCCTCCCTGTTTTAAGAGTCTGGAGTCAATAAGGAAGTAATTATAAGAGTTGTCCCTTAAGGTTAACTAAACTCCTTAACCAGACATTATCCTTGATATCCTTTTATTTTTGTTGCCTTTTGATTTTATACACTCGCAGATTACCTAAATTTTGGAATGAACATTATTATGTATATTCTTACCGTCTTTTTTCCTGGTAACCCTTCATCTTCGCTATCCGATATTGTAATGACACTTACAGCGGGTGAGGGAGTGTCATTAATTGTGATAGTATGCTGATTCTTAACACCATGATGATGACTACTATGATGGTGATGATTGTTGTAGGTTTGAGTGTGGTGATCCTGAGAAGTTACCTGAAAAATAAGCATATTTAACAGAAAGTATATTACTTTCTAAATAGGTAAGGAGCCCAGTTGAAATTATTTACGCCTGCCTTATAGCGATTTGGTGGATGCATTTGGTTTATATTTCCACATTTTTAATTATTTATGTTCCTTAATTTGTATTATTTATAGGCACAGTATCCATCGTGATTTTTAATATCTTATTCAAACTACAAAAATATTTCAGAAAAAAAAACTTATTTTAGTATTTATCAACAAGGCAAGTTTCCTACTATAACTCTCTATTCAAAATAAAAGAGGAAATAAAGGAATATTATCACCCTTTCCTGAGCATGGTTAATTTTAATGGCCAACTTTTACGGCGTAGTATCTTATAAACCATGTAACGTGAAGTAAAACAACTCAAAAAAACTATAGAAAAATAAATTCTGTTTCTGAACGATAAAGTACCCAAATGCTACTCAATATTCGGCACAGTCAAGATGCTATACAGAATATTGCTTCCAATAAAAGTGGCGGCGAATATAATAATATTGTTTGCTCTTGGTTTTGTGATTATTTTTAGTATAAATAAAGCGAATTAATTAGCGGCATTAAAGCCGCAGAAGAAAAAACAACGAAGTTTAGTGAACAGTTTTCGCGGAAAAACAGGTCATCTTCACTGGATCACACAGAATATTCAGCAGCGATAAAAACCTATTTAGGTAAACAATATGAATCTAATATCGCAAATAATGGATCGCAAATACCAGGGGATCTCAATGAGTTGGAATTTAACTTTGAAGAATACCAATCTCGGGGCGAATTTTTTAAAAACCCAAACTTTAAACCCAGAAACTCTGTTACCCGTACACCTCCACTGTCTACGCCAAAAAAGGTTACTGATAGCAATGTTGGAAATGTGATGGAAGAAAAATCTAGCAAAAGACTAAGACATGAAATATCCCCAGGAATAGAAAACCAAAATAAGAAACAATGTGATGGACTAAACATTGCCCCCAGTCAAGTAGGATCAGCATCAAACACAGATATTACAACAACAAACGATGAAACTAGAAACCAAATGGATATAGATAAATTGCTGTTGCAGATCTTTGGATCATTGGATATAATACATAATGCTACAAACAGGGAAGATCAAGAGATGGTAAGAGCTGCTACTGGATTTATACATAAAAGTTTAACATTAATCACATACAAAATTGGCGAGTTAGAAAAAGAAAAAAATGGCATTAGAGCACAGAACACAACTTCTAGAACTTCAAAAAATAAGTTGTAGACAAGGAATTAACAATGCACAAACCACCGAGCCTTTTTTCACAGCAGAAAACATATGCGACCATGACACAAATGAAAATAAACCTAAACTTGGAAAACCCCACTTAAAATGGTAAAAAAGAAACTGGAAACCATTATACAAATAGACAATATCTCAGACCCAAAACAAACAATCCGACAACTTAAAAACCAAATTGATGCCAGTGACATACAAGGGGACTTGAAAAATATAAAGCAATTAAGAAGCGGTGTACTAGTGGTGGAAAGTCATAATGATGATCAGCACAGGAAAATTAGAAACGCCCTTAAAAATAAAAAAATATATCGAAATAAGAGACACTCAAAATAGTAACCCAATGTTTATGATTACTGGAAGTTATAAAGGCTATTTAAACTCTGAATTTGTAGATGAACTAAAAATATTAAATAGCGAGATAACAAATGACTTTCCGAACAAAGATATCGCCAAGGAAATCAAAGTAATCGCCAAAAAAGGAGAAGTGGTTCTTGGAAGCGCCGCCGGACATAGCAAAATGGTTTTTAAAAAAGCAAACTGTTTTTTTTTTTTGACCTTATGAAAGTTTATGTTGAGGAACATTTCAACTTGGCTATGTGCTTTAATTGTGCCGGGTTTGGCCACGTGTCCAAATACCGCCAAGAGACAACATGTTGTTATAAGTGTGCTGCTATTGACCATCTGAGTACTGCCACAGACCTAAAGTGTGTGAACTGCACTAAAATGAAATTTAAAACTGAGGAAAATAAGCACTCAGCTCGAGACGGAAACTGCTCTGTATACCAAAGAAGACTAAGTAATTACAAAAATCAAATAAATTACTCTGGTAATTTTTTATAAAGGATCTGGCAAATAGTAGCAAGTCTGAATCAAAAGAAATTAGGGCACGCACAAAATCTTTATTACACAATCCCAAAAAAGTAGATAAGATACAGGTAGGAGTAATAATAACTTTGGGATAATTCACCAAAACGTCCAATCGCTGGGAAATAGTTTAGACCTAATGGATGCGTTACTTGAAGAACATATAGACTGTAAATGTATTTGCATTACAGAAAACTGGAAGAAATCTGAGTTGAATTTTCTAGGCATAGAAAATTCTAAACGGTCTTCCAGGTTTTGTAAAGAAGAAAGTTATGGGGGTGCAGCTATTTATGTAAATAAAGACCTAAAATGTTTAAATAGAAGAAAAATCGAAGACATTCATTAGAGGGAATATTTGAATGTGCTTGTGTGGAGTGTAATTTTAAAAATGAAAATTTTATTACAATCTCATTGTACCGACCACCAAAGGGAGACTTGAAAATGTTTTTCCAAAAGTTAGAATTACTACTTCAGGCTATTATCCTAGAAAACAAAAAAAAATGTTTCTTGCAGGTGACAGGAACATATAAGTTTTGAAACATAACAATTCTAAGACACATCTTCTCTCTGTTTTAACCGCTTTTGATATGTATCCCACAATTTTGGAAAACACTAGAATAACACCAACTTCACAATCTTGTAGTGATATCTTCACAAATGTTCCAGCTCAATATATTTCAAGTCTTGTATTATGCACCACTATCTCAGATCATGCAGCCCAAAAAGTTATTATACTTAGTTTAAATTTAGTTACCAAAAAATCATGTTATTTTAAGAGATTTTTTAGCGAAGTAAGTAGAAATAAGTTTTTTGGTACATTAATGGAACAAGAATGGCAGGATGTTTTTGAAGTAGATCCATCTGATGTTAATCAACAATGGCATGTTTTTATGAATAACTTTATAATGATTTTTAATAAAAATTTAAAAAAAAAAATATTTAATCCTAATCAAAAATGTACACAAAGTATATACCCAAAAAATGAAGAAATTCAATTTGTGAAGCGTCGATTGGATAATCTTCTAATTTTAAAAACGCAAAACAATACGCATCCTGAAATGTATTCAGAGGTAAAAAAAGAATATGAAAAATTATTAGTTAAAGCTCGATCAGAACACTATGCCGCAAGAATAAGAAGTTTGATAATAAAAACAAGTGTATGTGGACAATATATGGGGAAATTACAAAAACATCAAGTGTGAAAGCCACTGCATGATTGCTGGAAATCCTGATGGCATATCAAATAATTACAATGCATATTTGATTGACTTAATTCCAGACTTAACAAAATGTATAGAAAAAACATAAATAATCAAATAAATTTCAAGAAAACCACAGAACTTTATTTTTAAGAGCTGTTACGAAAGAAGAACTTTTAGAATTAACTAAAAACACAAAAACAAACACAGTTCTGGAGAAGATGAGATCCCTTTGAGTCCTATTCGTCAGATCATACCAGCAATCACTGGGGTCTTTGTTACATACTTAACAATTCACTCAGAGAAGGCGTGTTCCCTGAATCTTTAAAATTTTCGTTAATTAAGTCTTTGTATAAAAACAAAGGAGATACGGATTCATTTAATAACTATAGACTCATAAGTCTGCTTCCTGGATTTTCAAAGGTTTTTGAAATTGTAATGTGCATTAGATTGATGGAATTTTTAACAGAATGTATCCTTTTTTGTGAAAGTCAGCATGGTTATCTCGCCAAAAGATCTACACAGACCGCTATTTTTCATTTTACACGGGCAATTATGGGTCATTTGGAGGCGATGTGGGACTAGGTATATTTTTGGATCTGTCAAAAGCCTTTGATTGCCTAGACAGAAATATCCTTTTACAAAAGCTTTATTTGTACGGAGTAAGTGAGCGCGCTCTTGAGTGGTTTAGGTCTTATTTAAGTCACAGATCCAAGAGTTGTTGTCCAGAAGGATGGGAGGATAAGACATAAATCGGACATATCACAGAATACAGTAGGAGTACCTCAAGGCAGTATTTTGGGTCCCGTTCTGTTTATCATTTTTGTGAATGATTTGAATTTTGAGATAAACGATCCAAATTTTAATATAACACAATTTGCGGATGACACAAACCTGTTGATAAAAGGATGACATCTTTGGGAGCTTGCTGAAAATGCGGAAAACATTTTTAAACTAGTAGATAATTGGTCAAAAAAATACAGACTATGTCTGAATAAAGAGAAAACAAACACAATTCTCTTTAGGACAAAATTATATAAAACAGAAAAACCTGAATCTATTTTAATTAATGGCTCTCCGGTTTGAAGTAAGCAATACCACCAATTTTCTGGGTATTCATGTTGATGAGTTTTTAGACTGGTCTAGTCACATTGATTATTTGAATGGGAAGTTGAATAGAGTCTGTTACTGTATTAGATTTGTTTCAAAGTATTCTTCTAAAATAATACTGTATTTTGCGAATTTCGAAAATACCGCTAGATATGGTATAATTTTTTGGGCTTCTAACTGTAGAGTTTGGGAAGTTTTTGTGACGCAGAAACGTCTTATAAGAATAATTTACAAAATGTATTTTCTTGAATCATGCCGGGGTGTCTTTAGATCTAAGGGAATTCTTACCATTTATGCGGTGTACATTTTTGAAGTAAGCTTGTTTGTTTTTAAAAACAGGCAGACATTTTTTTGTGAATGTTAGTCACAGATATAACACTCGTACAAACGACATCTGTTTTCCGGTAGATCATTTAACACTAGTTGAGAAAAGTCCCTACTATATGGGTATTAAATTTTATAATAAGTTAGATAACAATATAAAGTGTCAAAACTGAAAAGCATTTTAAACAAAAACTAAAGCAGTTCTTGATTAATCTTGAACCCTATAATATTCAGGAGTATATGAATTGTTAGAATCGGGTACAGAGATGATTGTTTTGGTGTTGTGTGGGCATTTGGATGTTTCTTTGTTGATGTCATTTCACTTTATATTTATTTTTACGATTTATTGTATAATTTTATGTAATCTGAAATAAAGAAGAAATAAAAAAAAATAAAAATAATTGCATTATTCCCTTTAGGGTGCAGGTTTTATTAAAGTTTTACTCACTTGATGGTGACCAGGATGGGCCCAAGCTGCGCTGTTAGAGCTGTGGTTCCTTCTGCTGCTTCCATACAACTGCTCCGAAGGCGGAGTACCTTCCTTGACACGCTTCTTCACCGGTGACAGCTGCGTCTGTTCCTTTTTATCATGTTGAGATCTATGATGAGTAGGAACCTACGAACACAATTAGTAAGACATTACAAGATTGAAACAAGAGATACACTAAAAACAAAGCATTTAATTATTTATATGTGAACAAAAGAACCAACAGAAACGCATTTACATTCAAAACGCATAAATTGAAGAATAAATGGTTTATAAGTTTAGGACTGATCTTCTTACCATCAAATGGTGATGACTATGATGGGGTACAGTCTGTTGGCTATGATGATTCCGAGAGCTTCTCTTACTGGTGCTCCATGAGCCACTGTGTTCCACTATGGCAGGGTTATACACTTCTGTAGCAACATCCACAGGAAACACAGGCCTCTGTTCCTAGAAAGCGAGGAAAGTAGATTAAATACAATTTTGCGACTCCTATTGTCACATACCGCAAAGTAAGAATAAGTACAAAAATAATGACTGTAACTGCAATTCTGAGGCACTGATGAAATCAAACGAAATCCAGTACTGCTTTATTCTATAAATGAAACACTCAGAGTTGAATGTGTAATAGATAGTATATCAATACAATATCAATAAAAATGCGTTGAAATGCTTCACATTATTGATATTGTCCAATTGCTATTCAAACTAATTGTTTTAGACCAATTTGCACTAATAAAACGTGAACTCACGGTGCCCCATTCTCAGACTTCATGACGGAAATAATAATTTCCTAAACCATGATTACATTCTCTTTAATTTGTCGTTTTTCGGACAGTCGATAACTTTGACTAACTAGATTAAAATAGTCTGTACCTGAAGAATCGCCGAGGAATCAACCAACAGAGGTCTACCCCATTCAGCTTCAGAGAGAAGAGGCTGTTGCATCGGAGCATGTTGCGCTGGTAACTGATGCTGCCATGACGGCACTATGGCCATCTGCTGTCTGCTGGTCGGCCAAGATGTTTGTACTGCATTCTACAAAAAAAAGAACACAATAATATTAATTGCATGTCCAATGGAACAGGCTACTATAAATAAACCTCTATCCAAAACTCGGATATCAAGTGACACTACAGTTTTCGAAGGTGTCGATCATATTTTTCTAACATAATATGGTTAAATAGGAAGGCAGTGGTATTCTTCATAAAGTGGCTGTACATATGGTGGGGTACCTCATAATTGCGAAGGCGCAGACTGATAAATCTTCAAAAACTTCTACTTTTAAAAATTTGTCATGCACTTGAGGGAGTCATGGAAGGTATGAAAACTTTAAAATAAACGCCACATTTGATTTTCTTTTTTTTTATTTTCATTTGGATTCATCGGTTTTTGCACGAAATCGAAAATATATTGAGTTTCGCAAGCAACCTATTTAGATATATCTATTCTTCCGTCAATTTTAGGAAAAACCTCTACTTTTAAAACAAAGTTATTTTCATCGACAAAGAACTACTTGTTTTAAAAAACTAACACATTTCTAAAAATAATGCGAACGATTGAGAAGATCTAGATTTATTGGTATTTGCTTGAAACACGAACCTTTAGCAATGACTTGCAGTGATTTATTTTGAATGAATCTCATCCCTCACCAAACTAATAGGAATCTATGCCTAATCCCTAGGTGGATTTATATTAGACACAATGTATTTTGCAAAAGTTTCAAATAGTACTCGACTTTGAACATGTAACTTTATAATTCCATACCTTTAGTTTTGGCATTTTAATTATCTGGATCTATTTAAAATGAATATAAGTAAATATGTCACATTTTATATTAAATAGGTAAAGTAATTGCAACAGAATTCTTGGTAGCCACCAGCAACAAGGAATATTTCTGCCAAAATAACCTAGTCGATTCCATTCAGCAGATATTAATTAAAGAGACGTCTTGTATATTTATTTATCCATAATGTACAAGACTTTTCTTAAAAATATATACATTGTCAGTTGATAATTATTACAACTTTAAAACCAATATTAAAAAATTAGGTACTTAAATATTAAGCTGACATAAATTCTCCTATAGAATAAAAACAATTCTGGATCAAATAACTATGCAGAGCTTTTTTAAATTGTCTAATTGATGCTATTTCTCTTATATTGTTAGGTAATTTGTTGTAAACATAGCTACAAAAACATTTAGGGCTTTTTTATAAGTTGACAATTTGTAGTTTTGAATGACAATATTAGAATAATGTCCAGTTTGGTAGTTATGTAAGGAATTAACAGCTAGAAATTGATGTATATATTTTTATACAAACATAGCACCATCCAATATTAAAATACTACAAACAGTCAGTACACTATTATTTCCAAACAAGTCTCTACAAGATTCTAATGGACTAAGTGAAAATATTTTGCGAAGAATTCTCTTTTGTAGTATAAATATTCTGTTTGTTTCTGTTGATTGGCCACAAAATCATCTATTTTATGACTATAAACCAATCCATAATAAATATTTAGCAGTTTGACTGACATAACAGACCTTAGGTTAACTATCGCAAAATATGCTGTATTTAGTTTACTTGTTACATGATCAATATGTGATATCCATGTTAATTGACTATCCATATATAGGCCCAAAAATTTGTAGCAGTCTACCTTATTTATAACATTATTCATAGCAAGAATGAAATCCGGAATAATCCTTCGTTTGAAAAACACCATATACTGTGTCTTCGACTCGTTAACTACTAATTTGTTACTGGTGGACCACTCATAACATTTATTTAAAGCAAGATTAGCGTTGAATATTGCTTTTTGTAAGGAAGATGAAGAAATTATGATAGTTGAGTCATCAGCATAAATTGCAATTTCAAATTTGACATTAGAGGTAAAAAAACTTTCTAGAAATTGAACTATATCATTGATGAAAATAATAAATAGAAGGAGATAAGACACTACTCTGTGGTATTCCAAATTTCTGTTCAGAGCCATATGAGATTACTGAGCCGAATTTTACTTTTGTTTTCCTACCAGTCATAAAGGATTTTATCAAAGAGTTAAAATCTCCTCTAAAACTCATAGCATGCAATTTCTGTGAGAGAAAGGTTTTATCAACACAGTCAAATGCTCGCGTTAAGTCAAAGTAAAGAGCAATTGCGTAATTACTGGAATCAATTGAATCATAAATTGCTTGTGTGAACTCAAAAGCTGCGATGTTTGTTGAAAGATCATTCCGAAACCCATGTTGCGCTTTTCACAAAATATCATCATGATGTAAAAACGTTCTCATTCTTTGTACAAGTATTTTTTCGAATATTTTCGAGAAACACAACAAACTAGTGACAGATCTGTAGTTCCTAAGTCACTTGCGTTACATTTTTTAAAGAGAGGTATTACATATCCTAACTTCCGCCTTTCAAGGAATCCAGTTGCAGTTAAAAAAATATTATATAAATAGCATAGAGGAAACTACATAATCACACACAAAATCCAACACAAAAATTGGTACATCCTCATTGCAACAACATGCATTTTTATTTTTCAGCGATTTCATCGCCTAAAAGTTTTACCCAGTTGATCAACTGATATTTCATGTAAACAAAAGGATTGTAGGTTAAAATCTGAGGTGGTGCAATTTACTGGTGTGCTGTGTGACAGTACTGACTCAAAGCTCAAAAATCACAAAATGTACTTGCAATCTGCAGTGGCTCGGAAATCACTACATACATCATTAATGCATTGGATCATTAATGGACTGTGGAAGGTCATTCGACTTTTGGTTCTCTCTGCTTAAATTAGTATTCACCATCTGCCAGATAACCTTAGACATATTTGTTCATTATTCTTTTGAAAAAAATCTTTTTTGGTAATTTGTACTTTTGATTGAAACATCTTTTTTGCTACCCTGTAGTGCTGATGGAGCTCGGGTGTACTAAATTGCCTTGACAACCAGAAAAGATTTTTAAGTTCTTCACTATCTTTAATAAGTCGGGATACTTATCCATTTCTGAGACTTGTGAGTAGCCATTTTAACCTTCACAATTGGACACGTAAGATCAAGATAAAAAATAAGATTATCATGAAAATAATTCCATGCAGAATTAACCTCTATGTTCTGATATAGGGCTGACATAGCATTTCGGACAAAATTATGTTTTAGGTTGGTAATGTTACCCCCATTAAAAATTCTTTTATATATTATATGTACTTTGTAAATGTGATTTATCAATATAGTCTGATACGTTGAGTATCTGAGCCAAATGGTCAGATATATCCGGTTGGAAATTCCTTCCTGTAACAAAGTTAGGTTTACTAAAAAACACATAGTCCAGTTTTGAAGGTTTATCGGCGCCTCTCATTCTGGTAGGTTCGTTTGGCAAAGCCGATACGAGAGAAAAATCATTGAGATGGTCTAGAAACTCATATTTAAATTGAGAATCCACCAGACTATCGATATTGAAATCACCACACAATATGACTGTTTGGTAGTGCCTATGCAGAAAGCATAACAATTCGTTAAAGTACTTAATAAACATATGAAAATCTATTACTTGTGTTAAGACAGATGATCTAAAATAGTTGTTAAAACGATCTTTTTATTGTTTAAAATAAACTCGATAGCGACACATTCAAAATATAATTCATGAGAGAATCGGTCTGTACCAATCACTTTATACTGAAAATTAGAACTCTCTTTCACAATTGTGATCAGCCCTGAAAAATGAGGTTATTAATTTGTAATTTTTAATTTTAATACATTGTATGTAGTTGTTCTTTTACTGACCATTGTTCAGTGGTGCAAAATTATTTAGTAATAACTCTATTTGACTAATTTTATTGCCAAGACATTCTGAATTTATGTGAATTCCAAACATCCCAATAGCAGTGCTGGTCGCATCATGAGTACTATTTAAAACTGATTCTCCTGTCATTCTGCGTTGAGCCACTCTTGTTGGCCAGGAAAATTTCGACGTGGTCTAAATTTAAAATCTCGGAAAAACCACATTATTTGGGGCGAAAAATTTGAGATATTTAGTTGGTCGAAAAACGTGTAAACAACTCCTACCTTGAAAGATTTTATTTCATTTTTGCGACTTAGCTGGAATACTGCCACATCCAACTCAGACGTAATGCCAGTTTTAATCATTACGTAGTTTTTAATATTTTCTGTTAATTTCCATCTGGCCCTCATTTTAGTTAATAAATTGGTCAACCCTTCCAATATAAAGCCACTTCTTTTGAGACATAGGGACGGATATAACAGAACTTTGCGCCAAACCCCTGTTAAGTGTCAAAGTTCTATTATTATGACGTATTGTCCTGCCAGCATCTGGAGCCTCCACTACGACAGAGGCATCGTTAAAGCTGTTGATGCAGGAACTGAATTTACAGCCGAATTTTGTTTAGTCTTATCTGATGGATTTTCCTTAGTGAAACCGGCATAGGACACACCAGAATCCACGTTAGAGTGAAGATTCAGAACAGGCATAAGATTGGAACTATCTTGATATTTTGTTGTTGTGAAGAACTTGGCTAAATCCTTATTGGAATCTATGATGTTTTCAGCTATATTGTCAAGTATGATTTTATTGGAATCCAAAACTTTATCTGCAATATCTTGGAATTTTTTTGCAAACTTTGTACAGCACCCTCCAAAGGTTTAGTGAGAAATTGGGCGACATGCTCATCTACTGTATGTGCTATTACTTTCAGTCTGCTGTGGCTTTGCATTAATTGTATTTTGTGATTCTATTATTCGACAGTTGTTGTCATTTTGCACACGAAGCTTATGTGTTTCTATTTCATCTGTTAACTCCTTAACAGTATCCTTAATCTTCTCCAATTCATAATCTTGTCTTTTTATTGAGCTTTTCAAATCACTAATTTTCTTCTGTAGTTGCTCATTTTTGTCTCCAGATCATGGAGGGCCACCTCATTTCTCATCTTGAGGTCCTCAACACTCTTGACTCTAGCTTCAAGATTCTTAACATCAGCTTTTAATTGTTGGCAACGTTGTTCTCTCTCTTGAAGACGCTTCCTCGTTTCAGCCAATCTAGCAATAGTCGGTGATGAATCTTCACAGTTTTTTGAGCAGATTATCTTGTGGTTCTCTAAATGCTCATAGCCAGCCTTCCTTTCCACACAACTTTTGTGAAATACATTTAAACATATAATGCAAAAACAGTGTTTAACATCTTTGGTGGATGGTTTACCCTTATAGCAATTAAAATGTATTCCATACCTTATTGAAATCTTGATACTATCAAATAATGTACTTACAGTTAACAGCATCTGTCTTCCTGAAGGCTCCACTACACTAACAGGGACATATTGTTGCTGGCCTGGTTGACTCAAGATTGACGGTTGAATCTGTAATTGGGGTTGTTGAACGACGGTTACATGTTTAGCAGGAGAGCCACCCATTCCCTGATAGCCTAAAGATGCACAAAAAAACAGTAAATATAACATAATATAAATATTCTCTGTTCTTCAAATCAAAACCTAAGCAGAAATAGATAAATGTGATATAATAAATTTTTCCTTTTAGTAATTTAGATACAACTTACCTGCTGGACAAAGAATACTAGAAACCAGTTGATGTTGAAATGGATCAGCACGAGTACTGGTTGCATACTGTCGACCCACTGTTCGTCCATTGTATATCTGGTACTAAAGAGAAAATATGTATGACCTTTTGATAGCCACAGATCTAGATAGGTACTATAATAAATTGGAAAAATTAACAAAAATTAATGCTACTCCGACTTACCAAATTATCATAACCAGAACGATCCCTAACCAGACGCTGTACCTGGTTAGTGAGCTGGTTGTTGATGGTGAAAGTAACATTACCATTGGAACTAGGGACGAAGTTGGCGACCAGAGATGGCGCTTGTTGCGTGGGCTGGTGGTGAGTCGCAGTCGATGACGTGCTATAGTCACTGCGGCGACAAACCTACAAGACGATAAAAAATAAACTAAACATTCGTTTACAGTTGCACACACCATAACAAAACATATGTTTACGAATAACGAAAGGAATAGAAGTGATAAAATACTATGAGAAAGAGGAATAATTCGGTGACAGAACAAAACAGGCAGAGCGCAAGGATCATAAAAAGAAAAAGAGACAAAACTACAATTTAACGACAGACAGTCTACCTGCAAGAATACGATTAAGAGATTAAAAACCTTTACAGACTTACCTCCATCATCTGGACACTAGCCTTGACATTATTACAATGGGCATAATCAATCAGATGTGCCAATCTGACAAACGGATGATTAAGGGCTTCCCCAGGGGTCGTTCGCCTTTCCTATAAAACCAAAAATAAAGTTGCATAGGACCCAAAAAGCAAATGTGAAATAACTATTAATAGAGCAATCGTTCCTAAGGAATTATGTTTATGGACTAAATATGACGTCAATTACAAAAAGCATCATTAAATATCTCAGAACAATTTTGATAACTCAAATTGGCATATATTTGCAAATCAAAATAAATATTGCTACCTGGTCCATTGTCAACATCCTTTTTAGTAGGTCAATGAATTCTTTTCTGTCCACTTTCTCTGCCAACAATTGGCCTCCCTCCAAATCAGTCGGGACATTTACTTGACCTAAAATAAGATATAAAATTGATAATGACGATCAAAGGCCAACAAAACAACAAATAAATTACCAAAGAACAAATAAAGAAAAACAAAATAATGTCAAAATGAAATCCATTATTGCAAAATTAATTATATTAAAACAAAACTTTAACAAAATTTTATTATAATGCTAAAATATGGAAACCTTTAAATATTAAAAAAATTTCAAAAATTAGTTTGATATACCATTAACCACCACTTCCCCATTGACATAGGCAGTAATTTCACCCAGATACTAACAAGGCTTAACAGTTAAGTAAGTTTGATAGACTGTGACACTTTTAAAGGCATCTTTGGACCATCATTTAAGTGAAATAATACTAGCGTTCTGTAAATAATATAATAAGTGTACTGAGGTTAGGTTCTCCTGAAGTTTTAGGTATCTCTTTAAATTTGTATCATTCAATATTAAAGAATGTGGTGTAATCCACCCATTCAAAGTCAGTGAACCAGGAAATGGAACAACAAAAAGAGAGAAAACAGGGGGCATAAAATAAGTGGCTAAACATGAAGGATAACAACATACCGACAAGCAAAGTTTAAACGAATGGTGATTCAAAACAAAAACGAAACATGGGAATGAAAGCGTCAAGAAATATAGAGTCATACATAGGAGGACCAAGATCGTAAGAGTCATGGAAATTGATAAAATCGTTAAGAACTGAGAGTTCCAACAAAGATAATTTAAACCCAATTAAATGGGAGGAATGGCGAAAACACTACGCACAAGAGCTAAACGAAGAATACTTGACACAATCGTACACTAAGTATTACATTCAAGGCCAACATCTAGAAATTAGTGAAGAGATGGTTTGGAACGCGATAAAGTCAATGAAAAATAGAAAAGCTGCAGGACCTGAAGGCATCCCAGCAGAGCTGCTAAAAAATGGCACTAAAAAAAGTAATAAAATTGCTACATCTGTTTGAAATGTTCATAAATGGAGAACCAATATCGGAAATTTGGAAAGAGGCTTGCAAAAACTACAGATGTATTTCAGTGACCAGTATCTTCAGTAGAGTGTATGGTAAAATATTAAGAAGCATAATTGAAAATGAATTTGATCCACATGATATAGAACAATCATGCTTTAGAGCTGGAAGGTCGGGTCTAGATAACATATTTAGTATTAATCAAGTAAACGAGAAAAAGGCAGCAACCAATCGAGAAGTTCATCTACTTTTTGTTGATCTTACTAAAGCCTACGGCACTGTCCCGATAAGAAAATTATGACAGGCATTAGATATATCACCAATCAATAGCACAGCAATAAGTGCAATTGAATAGTTATATGAACAGTCATACTCTAGAATAAAGTTGGGAAGCACTGTTTCGCCAACATTCCCAATGACAAAAGGCCTTACACAGGGCTGCTGTTTATCCCCAACACTATTTAAAATTTATCTGAACGAAGCACTAAAGAGATGGACAAGATCATATCAAGGAATGGGAATACAACTCACACATGACGTAACACTTTACACACTTCACTTTGCTGATGACCAGATAATCATAGCACAGGATAAAGAGGATCTAGAATTTATGTCAAGGAAACTTTTCAAAGAATATGAAAACTGGGGTCTTACAGTAAATCTTCAAAAGACATTGCATTGGCCGAGAGAAAGAAAAGCTGGTATTAAACAATGGTGTAGAAATTGACGCCTGCGATGAATACATTTATTTGGGAACAAAAATAACAACAGATGGAAGAACACAAAAGGAATTAGAGACCAGAATAGGAAAAACGACAATTAGATGCGTAAACTCGATGCTATGATCAAAAAACATCTCTTTCAAAAATAAACGCTATATCTACTACTCCACAGTGTTTAAAAGCATTGTCTTATATGGAAGTGAAACCTGGCAGTTAACAAAGAGCCTTGAACAAAAACTATTAGCTCTCGAGATGAATTTCTGGCGAAGATCAGCTAGAGTATCGAGGATAGATAAAATAAGAAATGAAAGAATAATGGAAATGGTAAAAGTAGAAAAAACAATAATAGAGAACTTTCAACAAAAACAGTTAATCTGGTACGGACATGTAGAGAGAATGCGAGAACAAAGAATTCCAAAACTCGCATGGATACCAACAGAAAGGAGGAAACGAGGAAGATCAAAAGTTACCTGGATAAGCGGCATTCAGAGAGCAATGTCGGAAAGAAATCTAAGACCTGGAATGGAAGCTGGGAACCGGAAGGCGTAGCACACTATGAAACCGGACATATATATATTTTTTTGGGCTATGGATAAACTGTTTAAGATTGATTTTGATTTTCCCAGATAATTATTCCAACCAGTGAGTAGTAAACCATTTTTAGCATATTGAAAGATAAAATATTTCTAAGTTCAGTTCAAAGAATTTATACACTTGTTTTCTAATTTTTCCTGTTATGTAGGTAATATGATTTTTCCAATTTAGGTTTTCATCAAAGAAAATTTCCAAGTATTTTATGCATTTTACCCTTTCTATACAGGTACAACAAGTTTTAAAATTATCAGTATTACAATCTGAGCTATGTATTTTTAGATTCTGAGTTTCAGGCAAATATTTCTGTGTTCTGTGTTCATGAACGTAGTCTTCTCTACGTTTAAGGAAAGCAAACTATGGTCTAGCCAATTCTTTATTTTTGAGACAGAAATTTCAGCCCTTCCGATAGCAAGTTCCCATGTTTTATCTTGAACTATTATAGCAGTGTCGCCTGTAAAGCAAAAAACATCCCCCTCATCAACAACTAATAAAATATTATGTATGTAAATGTTGAACAATAATGGACCCAGTTCAGTTCCCTGTAGCACGCCAAACACCATCTCAAAAGGCTCCCTTACACTATTTTCAATTTTAACACACTGCATTCTACTACTTAAATAATACCCATTTTGTGCAATCTTTCAAGAAGTATGTGATGTGCCACAGTGTCAAATGCCTTTTTCAAATCGAGAAAAATGCCGACAACCTTTTCACCACTTGCAAGCCCCGCCAAGACCAACTCAGTGACCTTACACAAGGCGTTCTCTGTACTGGAGTGTTTCTTGAAAGCATATCGATTGCTTGAGATATTTCTTCATTAGTTTACTAATGGTGCTCATTAAAGAAATTGGTCTATAATTTGATGTTCATTCTCTGTTATCCTGCTTAAATACCGGCACTATGATTGACTTCTTCAAAATGTTTGGGTACACTCCATTACTCAGAATGCAGTTTATAATATGATTCAAGGGATTCATCAAATATTTGTGATTTTCTCTTAAAATTTCAGAAGCGATTCTATCCTCATCACGTGCTATCCCATTGTTAAGACTATTAAGTTGTATTATTAATTTATTTGGCGTAATTGGGGTGAAAAAACAAGATTCCGAATTTGCGTCTGAGATATTCCTAAAAACTTTACAGATGGCCTTATGTTCAGAGCCAATTCCTGGCCGATCGTGCCAAAGAAGAGATTAAGCCACGATCACTTAAAACTGTATTGTTTCCATTTACCATACATTTTATTTTACCTTTATTGCATGCACTATCATTTGCGGCTTCTTTTATTACATCCCCCTTTTATTTGGATTATTAATATTTTCTTGCAATTTAGATTTAAAAAATTGGTATTTTGTTTTTTTTAATTATTTTTGTTAGAGTTTCTGTAAGTTTTATAATCATTCAAAATGTCAATGTTCTCAGGATATAAAGTACATTGTTTATTTATTTGGTTTTTCTCACGAATTGACCGTAGAAGACCATCAGTGATCGATGGCTTTAGCCTTTGTTTTTTATTAGTAATTTTATGTTCAATCAAACAGTTTTCAATTTGTTTTTGCATGACGTTGATAAAGCCAGTAGTGCACGTCTCAGCATTCTCGTCACTTAATACATTATCCCATCTTAATTGAGATAATTGTCGTAAGAGTAGATTGTAATCTATTTTTTTAAGATTTTTTTTTTGTTGGATACTAACGTTATCTTTAAGTTTTAAATTTAATAGAATGGGATAATGGTCAGTGAATCTCGTTTTAAAATTACAGATTTATTTGCCATTTTACAAATAGGTGGTCTGTACAGGTCGCTGAGCTACCTGCCTTTCTTGTTACTCCATTAATTACACTCGTATATATATCCAAAGCCATGCATCACAGTAAGATAATTATGTATTTTTTCACAGTGGTTATCTAGGATGTTTAAGTTAATGTCACCAACAAAAATACAGAATTGTGTGGGATTGCTGGCAGATCTTTATAAAATATTTTTTAAATTATCTATAAATGCAGCTATATTTGTAAAGGGCGAGCGATACAGAGCCAATATGTCTATCATAATACTACCCTTACAGATTGAAACCTTGAAACACTTAACATTATTATTTTCTACAATAGTACACTCATGATAAATCTCATTTCTAACGTATACCATACAGCCACCAAATTTATTTATGGTACTTTGGTTCCAAAAAATAGTATATCTAGAAATGCTAAAATTATCCGTGTCATGGATTGTATGTGTTTCTGACATTGCGATAATATCAAATTCCTTGCCAATAGATTCAACAAAACCATTATGATAATATTACCGTTAGGTCATCCTCTGAATTTTTGTATATGTTCCGCACTATAAAACATTATTAAAAACATGCTTACCAATATCGTCTAAACAATTAAAGATGTATTTTCTAGCTTCCTTAGATTTAATGCCAGTTTCTGCTTCATGTTCTTCAGGCGTTTTAAGTCTCCAAAACGGGTATGTACTATCCATGTCTCGGTAAAAGAATTTGGTGGTCTTAGAAGCATTATTGAGCATATGCTCAGTTGGCAAACCTATAAAATGGAAAAAATATTTAAGTAAAAAGTGAATCAGCATTTCATTATGTGCATTATAACGATCAATTTTTTTCTCAAGATAACACTTTCAATATTTCACGTTTTTAACAATTTATCGACAGTGATAATGACCACTGTTTCCACCACATCGGGTTGAAAAAAAATAATTGGTGTTAATGCTGGGCAAAATTTTACAAGCTATATTATATAATATAGATACTACAGCCAAGTTAGGGATAAAATCAGACTTACCTTGGGTTTGACTAATGTATCGTATTTGGTCATATTCTGATGACCCCGGATAGAGGGGCCATCCCAAAAACAGTTCCGCCACTACACAGCCAAGAGACCACATATCAATTGCTTCACAAAATGGCAGTCCCAAGATAATTTCTGGAGCCCTGAATGGAAGAAAATGCCAAAACAATAAACGCAAAGTTCCTTCATATGACAAATATAAAATGCACATCAGTTTGCTGTTTTAAAAGAATATGTTTAATTTACAGCCATATTCTAATTGTTTTCCAATAATCTGGTTTAAGTATGATACTGATATAAGTTATAGAATGAAACAATGGCAATAATAATAAAACAAACGTAATTTGAACTGTACATGTTGAGATTTCACAACTTTTAGGACAAAAGAAAGTGTTTAATAATTTATAAAAGTCAATTTTGTATAACTAACATAGATTAGGTTCGTAGTATTATAAAATAGGTAGTTATCAATTTTCAACAGTGTTGTTGAAAACCAACATATATTCAAGTAAATTTAATTCTTATGAAGGCTTGTATGAATCGTAAAAAAGTGGATATACAACAAGTTTGCCTTTTATAATGCGGAATCTTGATTAATCAGAGTACTACTGCATAACGTATAAACTCTTATAGAATTCCTAGCCATATACGCTTACATTTAATAAACTGTATGGTTTCTTGTAGCACAAGGTCCATTTATAGCAAAAGAAAGTTTTAATTTACTTTTCTCAAAGAATATCACTAAATATATTGATATATTCTTACCTATAATATCTGGACTGCAGATAGGTGTTACAGACGGCCTTACTCACATGACTGGCCGATCCGAAGTCGATGACTTTGACGCGGTACGGTTGACGCACTGGGTCCACCAACATGATGTTTTCCGGTTTCAGATCCGCATGAATCAGTCCCAATTGCTGCATAAATAACAATAATTGATTTTAGAAAATTAACTTCCCAATATTCAGTTTAACTTAGGCATTGATGTATCTATTAAAATCTGAGGTTCCGAAGCGCTAATTAGATTCTTATTAAAATTGCAGTTAGTAATTCCCATTAAACCTAAGATAAATATAATGCTTGCTTTTGACCATATTACAGTGTAACACTTTGATCCTAAAGATTCTCCAACTGAACTATTAAGACTCCAGGGTGCCATATTTTAAGAAATAAAAGGAGCTAGAAACAAGCAAATACCACATTCAAAGAGGCTATTTAAAAATTAATGAATGAGCATAGCAACAATAAAACCTGTAACAAAACTTAGATATCAACATCTATGCGTTTCGATCCCCTAAAGATAATCTTTCGGGCGAGTGAACAAAATTGTACTAAAAACGTCAAAAATATTGCAGGTTTATGCAAAATTAAAGGTCAATGTTGCCATTCTAAAAGACAAAAATTGTTTTTGGATGCAATTTAGTTCCTTACCAATAAGATTTCTTACGTGTTTTAAAACTCCTATGAAGTGCAAAAATGTGGCATGATACCGATACAATAAAGGTTTGAACAAAATTAGGTCCACAATCTTTCAAATTTTCTTAAAATTGAATTAAGCAATTTAAAAATGTTCAATGGGCCAAGGCAATGGGATTCCAACTATTCTGAGAGTTTTCAACTAGTTTGAGGCCTTGTGCCAAACGGTACCGATTATTTCTTGATAAAATGGATAAACTTTAAATATAGGCAATAGTGAGAAACATATTTATGTCTTGAAACTTTATTACAACACTTTTTGCATCATCAACATTCATTTTGAATTAATTTAAAGGATTTATTGCCTCGTCGGATGATGTTTATTAGCCTTTAAAGTATTTTATCGAGGAAAAGATTATGATAGCAATTACAACAATAATAACGTGATAATAAAATGTAAGTGTCTTGTGACCATTAGCAAAACTGCTAACAACATTACTTAATTAATCACTGCAATTAATTGATTGTTCCTTCACAATGAAATTAGTCTTTATTGTGGTATTGTTGTATTAAGCATTTGCATATTTAATTTCGGAATTTCAAAGCTCATAAACAAAATAAAAATAATTATGATGTCTCTGATATTTGTATAGGCACATCATTTACGATTAGCTGAAGTGTTATGTTCTCCCTTAGACTTTAGGGTTTACTTGTAACAGAGACACCTTCAAAACTTCTAAAGTCCCGTCTTAGTTAGTGCACATTATAAGACAGTGTATTATCAATTCTCATGAACTCACCTTAAGTTTTAATAACGCTGTCAGCACCTGCTGCAAAATCGGGCGGATGTATTTAAGGGGCAGGGGGCTGAACTTGTTTTGTTTTAGGAAATCATATAAATTCTGTTCCAGCATCTCGAACACGAGACAGGTGTGAGTCTTGTGCTGGAAGCACTCGTAGGCGCGCACGAAGTTGAACTCGTCAGCATTCTCCTGGCTTAGTCGGGAGAGGATGCTAACCTCTATTTGACCCTGAAAAAATAGAGATAATAGACAAAACTTATTTGCACGAACATGTTCGTAGAATCCAAAGCTGCACTAAGCATTAGTCGAAATCGTCAATATTTCCTTATTACGTTCTTTCATCAATGTAATCATATTATGATAACTTATGATTATTATTACGAGAATATGAAATAGGTTTCAAGACTCAGCTATATAACTCTAGTATGATGCTGCCATATACTCAGAGAAGTGAGGTTGTGGCCCTTTACTATTGCCCTCTATCCAAAATGCAGCTTATTAAGCGTGTTTTTGAGACTCTTTTCTTAAATCCAGTGAAGCAGAGTTCTTAGTCCCACATTTAAGGGAGAATCAAGTCCCTTATTCAAAGTAAGCTACTGACCTGTCGAGCATATGAAGGATGATTCTTCAGTATCTTGATGGCGACGATTTCGTTGGTGCCCTTCTTCCAGCACTTGACTACTTGGCCAAAGGTGCCTCTGCCTAAGAACTCGAGCACTTCGTACTGGTTAGTCATGGAGTAGAGTACCTCGTGTTGGACTAGCTGATAGTCGCCATCGGCGCCGCTACCGGAACCTGCGAAGAAAGAATCACACAATTAAAACGTTAGTTTCCTATTCAGAAGAATACCGGTTGGCTGTCTTAAAGTCTAGCCTATCTAAGAGATGCATGCAAAGCAACATGGGGGAGGGCCATCTGAAGCATAACAAATACAAAGGCGGCTATATAGGGACAAAGTTGAATTATTTTTCTCTGCTATTTTTTGAAGAGATACAGTAAAATAAATGTCTCTTCTCCTTCTTGTTAGTATGCTTCATTAGATTTCGCACTTTCGGCCTTTCAAATCCAACTATTTAACACCCTCATCGAAGAATCATAAATCTGGATTTATGTGTGACTCGTTAACTGTTATAACAATTTTTGTTACTCTTTAATAATATGACAAACAGAATTCTTCGAAAAATATTTGTTGATGATGGCAGAGGATTTTAATCTGAGGAAAAAGGGTGACAAGAAGAAAGTGAAATGTCTTTTCCAGTAGCTCTTCAAATAAAGTAAAGAAAAAATGTAATTCTCTTGAAAATGTTAATTTTTGTTTCAAGTGTAATCAAGAAACGAAAAATCTTTTCTATAGATGCCAACTGGTTGTTAGCCTTAGTTAAGCCAATAGGTATCTCTTATAGTTTATGAGATGTGATACATTATAATGCTGGACACAATGTTACATTAAAAAGGCACATTTCTACCACAATACAACAAACGTGGATACGCATTCCTGGACTTGAGTAAGGCGTCTGCTTTTTAATAAACAACGAACGATCAGTTCCCAAATGTTTCCCAGTCACCTAGCTTTTAGTGTAGAAATTTAGATTCGCATTTTCAAGCATTGTTAGAAAAATCTGCAAAAGTAGGTAATCACAAGTTAATGCGACCGAAATATTGATTTTTGCCAGGAGTAATGGTCATCTTTAAGGATTTTTTTCCTAGAAATTGATTGGACAACCTTAAGGAAGGCGGAAGTTAAATAAATAATTCCTAAGAAGTGTGATAGGTATTTTAAAACTGATTTTTTTTTATAAATAAAGTAACTACAAAAATAATCATACATACCGACAATGCAATTTTTAATTTGTTGAATGAAAAATCTACAAACTAACCTTGGTGGATCATATTGGTCATTATAAGACCTACTATCTACCCATAGCAATCGTCACACATAATTAATCTATCATAATTTTATTTTTAATATTTTTCCATATAATATACACTGTGGCTTCAGACTATCGTCAAACCTATTAGAAGCGTTCTGCTACGAATTATTACTCAATATGTACTGACAACTGGCATTGACAAGTAATTCTGTTTTATAGGTTGTCACCTGTCATGAATGACAGACTTATAGATCTTAACCCAACAAAACCATATTCGGATTGTCTTTCAGAGTTATTTCCAACTTTTTAAATATTTAGAATAAACATATGGATAAATTAGGAACTTAGCATAATGAAAGTTTTATATAACGTAAAGAAGTGATCATTTCTAACATGGAAAAAACTACACACTAAACGCTGACGTTGACAATTGGATAATGTCATTTCGGAGTTAATAATAGCAATCATTGATATGCACAGCGTCGTGTGTGAACATAACGCTTATGCGAAATTAGACATATTTAGGTGCCTTATGACTTGGATATATTACTTATTTTTACATGTAATTAAGTTATATTTTTACATAAAACATTGAGACCGTCCCCAATACAGAAACAGTTGTACTAAACAATAATTAAGAATTCAAAACGCGTTAACTTTAATAAACAAAGGTGGACCTTGAAACTACCAGTGTGCGTTCATGAGATTTTCACTTGGCGTTCCAATTTCTCAAAGTTCTTTTGCATTTGGTAATACATTTTTAATAACACCGCATCGAGTAGTGGGTACCTGATTTAGTGAGAAATTACAATGGAATGACGAAATATATCTTGTGTTCCGCTACTAGTAACGTTCTGAAGATAATTTTAACTTTTTTTATGATATAGATCAAAATGTACTTTCACACTTCATCCAATAAGATTATTTGAAATCCAATTTTTGGACGGTTTAGAACTACTCTCACAGTTTTTTTTTTTGGTCCATTGAGTTGTTCTCAAACTGTCCAACATCGATTAGAAACCCCGAACACAGTCTTTGGACATCAAATGGTTAATTGGAGGTTAATCAGATATCAGAAATTAACCTAACTGTGTTGTCATTACGTTTGTCTTGTTTTTAAAGATCATGCTGGTTCTTGAATCATTCGAGTCATTATTAACACTTTTACAACATGAAATGTTTCATTTATCTTACTTCCAAAATGTGATACAACTATCCTTGTCAGTCTACCAAAAAGTAGTAAAACCTGGCAAATAAATATTTCTTAAAATTTAAATAACTCCAGGATCTTCTATCGCATTTGCTCAATTAATGGCCCATTAAATTATTATTACAAGTTTATGTTGTATTTATAAACTGAACTTGTGAAAACCCATTGAATATTGCATGTTTGGCATGTACTTATTAAATAAATATATTATTACGTATGTTTTGCTTGGTCATGATAATGATGGATCCTGAACACTCACAGAATAGCTTTAAGAATTATCCTGGCTTACGATTACCCCTGAGAGTACCCATGAGAGTACAAATTATTGCGCTTAAACTTCAGCCCTTTACATTCTGCAGGACTTCGAATATCGAAAATGGTAAAAACTTTAGATATCAATATTTCGAAAACCCCTTCAGATTACAAAATATACCTAAAATTTTAAGCAGAATTTAAATTTGTAATACTATCAACCTTGTGACACAGTAAATAAGATTGTTTACACGATATTTTCGTTGTAAGGAGATATGTCATCAGAGAATGAAAAAGCGAAATAAGCGCCACGTTACTCAGCCACATACTTTTGAGTCTGCCAAAAAATATTTGCAAGTGACGACCTTCTTTCTCATTTGACAAAAATAATTCGTCGCAACGATCTTTATATATACATATAACCAATGTGGCCAGGTCTACTGGTTTTTCAGCACATCTGCTGATTTCACCCTTGGATCTCTTACACTACTGATTGATTGAAATCATTGGATAGATGTGTGTATTTAAAAAATGGACATGTATTATGTTGTATATTGTTGTGGAGGATTCATGTTTACCTTACAAATGTTTGCCTTTGCTCCACTTCTATTTACAATTTTTGTGAAAGTAGAGCCTCTTCAGCTCTGGCTCCAGGTGTAAACAGCACAAGTATTATGTTGGGAAAATGAGGAAACAACACATTTATCAATAGCCCTAGAGTCCGGGTTACTTTTAGATGTGGGAGAAAAAAGACAGATGGTGATCTAGTACGACCAACTGATCAAAAAGCAACCCAGTCTATCTTGACATGTCTCCTGACTTTTTAGTAAAATTTATTTACTTATTTAGCATTATACGGGATGCTCCATTTATAAATTTGTACATTCAAGCATATCAAAGGTATAGCTTTAACCGCAAAATACTGCAACGGCATTTATTAAAAGAGCCTCTGAAAGGAACAATCTCAGGATGAGCAAGCCTACGAAAAAGAGGAGAATGAGAACCGTAATTAATCCTATGGGCACTTCCTAAGAGCTCGGGATGGTATTTTATATGACTGAGAAGATGAGGTCAGTCAATATGACCATTCATTAACTTATATACAAAACTAGAATCTTCTTCTGTCCTCAAGTGATTGAAAGCAGGGAGGCAGCTGAATGTCCCTAAGTTCATCCGCAGCACCAAGCCTGTAAGCACAATATTTTAAAAGCTACAGGTTGGGCCTTGTACATATTGTAAAAAGGTGACCACACAACTGAAGCGTACTTCAAATGGAATCTAACCAAGGAGTACTATGGGAAACGAAGTGAGCTCACCACACACCAACATTTTATAAGCTTTACCTATGATATACTTAATGTGATCTCTAAAAGGGATTTTGGAATGAAGACAAAACCCTTGGGTTTAAAAAAAACTAATGGAAAAGCATTTGTCAGCATTTAGAGACAATCCATTGAGCTCTGACCGACCTGAAAAAGCTGCTAAAGAGCTCTGGAGCAATGTGGAATCGCTTTCATCATCAATAAATAGTTCTAACCATTTTGAGATCATCACCATGTAGTAAGTGCTCACCACTAGTTAGTACGGTCAACCTGGACCACACCCGAAGTAACCCCAACGATATCAGATTCAAAGTTTCCAATTTTTACCCTCTGTGACCGCCCCAACAACACACACCGGAACCACCTCACCGACCGCTCATCAAAACCAAGTCGGATATTCAATCTACTAAATTTCTAATCAAAATCTTAAAAAGCTACACAATTATTATTCAATTCGGTCGTTTTGTCGAAATGCAATTTTTTAAACAGAACCTCAGACAGTTGTCTACAGTGCCATTCAGGCTTTCTACTTATGTCAAGGTTTATACGATGCAATCTTCAATTCAAATGAGTTTTATACCTAACGAAGGTTCTGTTTTTGATACGGAAAAATTATATCTTTTCTGATGTCACATAATCTAGACCTACAAGAAATGTATGCATAGTATTAGCCACAAATCTGTGGAAATAATACATTTTCGTTATTATTCTGGATTCTGATTTACTAATGACTAAACCTGTAACAATACTATAAGTCCTATTTTTTTGGTAGGTATATACATGTATAGGAAAAATATATTATTACCCTCTATTATTTTTGGGTATTTCGCCACTGACATACAAGTGGCTAATTTTGGAAACATTTCGACATTTTAAGGACTCTAGAAACAATTCTTTAAAACTGTAAAAGTGCCTTTTACTTAAATTAACTGATTTTGAGAACGGTGACAAAGCAGTTACCAGAGACCTCGTTTGGCTGGGATTTCTCACCGCAAATTATAGTGACGATATTTCCAAAATATTGGCGTTCCACCGATATGAATCCACCAGAACATCTATATCAAGGGTAAAAATATTCATTGCTTGCATTTCTGGACCTCTGGACAGTGGCAGGATAAGTACGAATAGCCAATTTAAAAAATATTTCGAAACATTTCAAATGAGATGTAAGACTGAATATTTCCTAGGGCCTAGGATCTTAAAAAATCCATAAATCAGAAACGAACGAATGTAATTTTTGAAGAAATTAAAATATTTAAAAATGCATCTTTAGAAATTCTTACCAAATGTAAAAAAATGACAAGCGCGTAATATCCGGTAAATTTTGACGCACATAGATACGTGATGATAAGATAAAGTTCTAACAGACATAGGCGAAAGCCAGCGCATAACATGAGACAAACATAATGATTATATCGATTATTAGGTATCTGTATTTTAACTTTGAATGAATTAAGCAAAATCTACTACATTACGAGCACATTTTTTTTAATTGAAATGTACCGAAATTGTTACACAATTTGGTTTTCATGTTACCAATGATGAAATTTGGCGCAACAGCTCGCAAACGATTACTGTGTACTGTGATTAATTGATCTAATACTATTTAAAAAGTGGCTAGGCCAACCTTGAAATTGCGCTGTTTAAAGCTATAATTGTTTTAATGACTGACATTGTGATTCTCAGATGGTTTCCTGATGTAAATGGTTATTTTGTGTGAGAATAATTCGTTCCTTGGTATTGGAAAATACTGGGTGATTGGATAAAACACACACAAAATCAAATCACATTGCTTCCTGTGTTTTATTGCATTGCTCTTTTCTATTGATTCAAAAAGCGAATATTTTTGGAAATTAACACCACACAATTATATATTTATTATTATAATAAAACAAACATTTTTTAAGAATTTTAATATGAAATGTACTTAGCACATTCGAAGAGCTTTTAAAAATTTAAGATTTTTGAGATGCGGTCGTAGCTGGGGAAAAACCATTATAATTCTGACCATCTTACTACACACTTTGAATATTAGGGTGGCAAGTTTTCACATCTACACCCTGTATAAGAGCGATATGCAGGTCGGTATATGTTTATTCAAATATTTGAAACTACCTAAAGGTCTTATCCTCCATAGTTTAGACAATTAATGTAGAATTCCACGTGCTTGATTTTTTTAGTCCAAGCCGCACGATAGATAGCAAGGACACGAGAATATTTAACGGTTAGTCTAACGGTGGTCCGCACCACGTTTATTAAATAAGAGCATTTTCTAAGTAGATATATGTGTTTCTTTAATTATCACCTCAACGCTAATAACAACCAAATTATGGAAACTGATACTGCAAATACACATACATAGACCATACCTAAAATTAGAATTAGAGCACAATGTGAGACACTTCTAACCAATACCTACTCAATAACATCTAACATTCTACACTTAATCTGAACTCTAGTTGGTTTTAAAAAAATCTATTGAAATTAAAGAATGTGTCTTACTTCCCATTATGACAGAAAGGAAGCATATAATTTATGCGGGGTATTTTTTTAATCTACATATTGGGCTAGTTTTAGCTGGTATTCAAAACGACGACTGTATGATAACTAAGAATAACATAGAAAGTTGCCTACAATAATTAATACAAAATTATCTGTGTAATTCACATTTTAAAGCATAGGACAAGATCGTTGCCCCTATTTTTAAATTAAAAATTTAACGCGATAGTTCCACCAATCCAACGTAAATAATTGTATGTTGCCCAAATTGTTGTTTTACATAGTTATTATGATTTAGTTTTTGTTTATGGCAGTGGCACACACATTAAAGGCTGATTTTCACATGTCACACCGACTGTGCACCTACCGTGCCGTTTTTACTGTATATCAAAACATTAAGACTGGGCGACCGCAACACGGTCGTAGCACAGTCCTTTATGTGTAAATGTAAATAAGGGCTTCAGTGCGTTTTATATGGAACATACAATTTTTTGATGTATAGTAGAAACGACACGGTAGGTGCACAGTCGGTGCATGATCGATATGTGAAAATCAGCCTTAAAGGGATATCATATGGCACTCGACGAGCGGTGTGTGTGCGAAGATGTTGGTCTCTGGTTGTAATTAGGGGGAAACAGATGTCTTGGGAGTCAGTTCCACAGTAATGCAGTGCGCCAGACAAAGGAGTCCTTATAAAGCGACGTTCTAGGTGTTCCCAGTTGTACAACGAACGGATGCGCTCTGGCCGTCTGTCGCGACTGTCTGATAGGCGTTGCTAAGGGGGCGAGATGATGCGGGCCAAATCCTGGGAACACCTGCCATGAAAATATCTGTAAAACATGGATATCTCGGCCACATGTCTGCGGTGTTCCAGCCTATCCAGATCCCGGGTCGCTGACGCACAGCTCTCTTCTGAATTAAATCCAGCAGCTTTAGGGTGTGTTTAGGGGCGGCACCCCAGATGTATGAGCAATATTCTAAGCATGGTCTTATTTGCGTTTTGTAGAGCAATAGCAGCTGCTGCGGTGTATATTTTTTTGTTGCGAAATAGACACCCAGTTGTCCGATTGACGATATCGGTTCTTAAGGAAACTGGCAATCCAACTGCAGAGAGACGCTGACAGTCCACAGGACGGCAGTTTGTTGAGCAATCTGTCATACAAAAGTCTAAGGAACACAAAGGAGGAGCCCCGAAAATGTCTTCCGTATTCTAGAATAAGCAAAAATAATCGAAACTAACTTTAACTAGCCAAACAAGCGCATTGAGAGGAGCGCGCTACCCAAACTAACGCAAACTAACCCAAACAAACGCAAACTTACCCAAACTAACCGTAATTAACCAAAGTAAAGACACGCGTATTCCAGATTAAGCAAAAGTAATCGAAACTAACTTTAACTAGCCACGTTTCGGAACTTCCATAATAAAACTAACCCAAACTAACCGAAACTAACCCAAACTTACCCAAACGAACCGTAATTAACCAAAGTAGACACGCGCGCTACGCGTATTTCAGATTAAGCAAAAATAATCGAAACTAACTTCAAATAGCCAAACAAGCGCATTGAGACGAGCGCGCTACCCAAACTAACGAAAACTAACCGTAAAGTTCCCTATTCCAGATTAAGGAAAGATAATCGAAAATAACTTTAACTAGCCAAACAAGCGCATTATGACGAGCGCGCTACCCAAACTAACGCAAACTTAACCCGCACTTAACTTGCCCTTAATCCACACAAATCTAACTATAATTTTGGACGTCGCAAAATATCGGCCCCTAAATTTAACCCCTAGGGTCCAAAATATTTTAACTGTTTAAGGGGCGCCCGCCGAACATCCCTACCGAACGTCAAATCGCATTTTTTCTTTCGCACAGCCTCGCCCCTAGGGGCCTCGACTTTCTAGTGTCCAGATTCGGTCGTCTCATCACCGAAAACCCCCCGACGGCTGATTTACGTCGAACTCAGACTTGCCTAAAGACGAGTTCTATTCCGAGCTCAGGTTCCCCAATACAAAGAATTTCAGATCCCAGAAAAATGAAAATTTTCAGACGAACTTTACATTTTATCGAATACCTACCTTATTTGAACTCCTATCGAAAAACTGTATAGGAACTTTTCGATGAACCTTAAAACGACGCAAATACTGGCGCAAACCGATTTGAGATACCTCTTTTCGTTACCCAGAAAAAGGCAAAAATATGAAAATCACGTTTGGTCAATTTAAAAAAAAAACAAAACGTCGTACAATCAAACTGGATACGACACATTATAGTACCCGACGAGACCCATATTTTTCCTATTTAAAGTTTACCTCTAACTGTTACCGTTTTCGAATTATAGCCGATTTTCTGAAATTTTCGAATTTTTTTTTAAACACCCGTTTTTATGACTGATTCGATTAAAGGGGTCCATTTACATGTCATTAACGTAAAAATTAATTTTTTAAAAATCCTACACGTCGTCCAAAATGGCGATATTCCGTTTTCGAAATCGATGGGGCCCGATTACGGGAAAATCGAAAACCACGTAGAATACTTTTTTTTTTAAATCAAATGCGTGAGGGTGCTCTTTGGAGGGTCTCGTTTGCCATCACTAAAATTCGGCCTCGTCCTGCTCCTATCGCTGAACCTATTCGCGGTAGGTTCCTGCCGACGTCAGATTCGAACTCGGCATCGTCGAAAACCCCCCTAACCCGAATTCATACCCATTGGGACGTCAAATCCCCTCGGCCCCTAAATGAGCCCGCAGGTTCCAAAAATGTTTTTTTCGTGTATAGGACCGCCCGCCGAACAAAATTGACCAAACTATGATTTTGGACGTCGCAAAATATCGGCCCCTAAATGGATCCCCTAGGTTCCAAAATATTTTTAACGGTTTAAGGGGCGCCCGCCGAACATCCCTGCCGAACGTCAACCCATTCGGACGTCAAATCGCCTTTTTATCTTTCGCACAGCCTCGCCCCTAGGGGCATCAACTTTCTAATGTCCAGATTCGGTCGTCTCATCACCGAACACCCCCCGACGGCTGATTTTCGTCGAACTCGGACTTGCCTAATTCTTTCGCTCGGAAATTTTCGGAGCTCCTCCTGTGTGTTCCCTAGACTCTTTAACCTGTCATGCCAAACTCTGTCAAATGCCTTCGAAATATCCAATGCAATCGCTCGAGATTCTCCGTAGCTCTCAATTGCCCTACTCCATATATGAGTGATAGGCCAATATATATCCTGTTTGCTTGCGGAAGCCGTAATGGTTATCGCTAATTATTCTATTGGTCTCGAGGTACTTGAGTAGTTGCTGGTTGCGTTCCATTACTCTGGAGATTTTGGAAGCAAGGAAATTGGAACAGCTTGTACTCGAGCGGTTTTCCAAGAAGATGGGTAAATTCCTTGTCGGTAAGTCAGAGAAAAAAGTCTGGAAAAAATGGATGTTAGTTGATTGGCGCAGTTCTTTAACACGATGGCAGGTATTCCATCCTTTCTAAGTTATTACTTACTGCCTTTGCTACCGACCAGAAATTCCTGCAGACACTGGGGAATTGCAAAAGTTTATTCCTGATTCTTTGATTGTGTTTGTCCTTAGTTTCGTCAATCACACGTTTGCATTCGTTTCTCGCCTCTCGGTAAAATAACTGCGACTTTCAGCGGTCTGATTTTGCTGCAAGTACTTGTAGGCTTGCTGTTTCCTACCTATCTATGGCTCTTTCGCATCTTCTGTCGAACCAGGGCCTTCCTTTTGATGGTAACTTGATGAAGTTTGCGATGTATGTTTCCATTCCTCGTCAGTGCCTCTACTTTGGCACGAGCCAAGGAAAATCTAGGTAGAATTCTCCTAGAACCTCCCAGTTTGCATAATTGCAGTGCCAGATTTTACGAGGCAATGGTAGATCCTTCTGTAGAAATGGGAGTTCACAAACAAGTTTGTGGTCGGAACTACCTAATGGCGGACCAACTGTAATTGTGTATTGGTCAGGATTTGTGGTTAGAAAAAGATCCAGTAGGGCGGCAAATTCACACCTCTCTGAGATCCGAGTTGGTTCGTCAACAAGTTGAGTAAGCCCGCAGCTGATGGCAAATGTCTCAGCTTCTCTACCTTCGTTGTCGATTTTGTTGTGATGTTTGAGCCAGTTGGTGTTATGGGCATTGAAATCTCCCAGAACGATTATTTCTGAATTGAGGTGGTCGATCTGTATTGAATCAAAAGCGGTAGCTAGTGTTATAAAGAAGCTATGGTAGGCTCTATTGCTCGGAAGGCGATAGAGACAGCATATGAACTTGGTTAATCCCTTGGCACTGAACAAGTATAAATTTAGAAAAGTTGATCAAAAAAAAAAGAATTGGCATAACTGAATGGCCATTATATTTCTACTACTATGTACTGGTAATATATTGCTTCATTCCTTTATTCCTGAGCAGGCATTTAGAAATGTATCATTTACACCAATTAATATTACTTTATCATCGACTTTATCTGACTTATTCTGAACTTTGGCTCTAATGCCCTCTACCTGTCTTCCTATCTGTCTTGTTTTCAGATTTCTCCATCAACTTTGTATTATGCATAATTTAAGCCTGTTTAATAACCCTCTTTAAAACGATTAATTAAAATATATTGATTTTGTTTTAAAATAGCATTCAAAACACAGAGTTTGAAACATGTCACAGCTTACAAACTCGTCACCTGAATAAAAAGCTTTGGAGATGACAGATATTTTAACGATTATTTTGAATTGTAGCCGAAGATCGCTGATCATCAGTTTTGAGAAATGTGTTCCTTTATGGCATTGTCTCAGTCTGTAGTAGGGCGTAACCAGGCCATCTCTGTGTCGTATGTTGTAGTAGGCATGAAAGTCGCTATTTGTATTAAATTTATATAGTAAGTTTAATTTTGTGAACAGGAGATTCTCATAAGTGAAAATCGATGGAAAAGTTAAGATACTGAAGTTTATGCCAACCATCTTCCCTATATGATAGTTCAGCTATGATACGCACAGCCCCTCTCTGCAAGCCAAAAATCCTCTAAGCATCGGCAGCACCAACCCACACCACTACTTCATAATGAGTGACAAATAGCAAACTATGCCATTCTGAGAAAGTTCCCAGAGACACTACCAGCCAGATTTCTAATTATAAATATGTTTTGCTTATTTTATTTGCAAGGCTGTCGACGTGGAGGTGCCAGTTTAACATTGGGTCCAGGGTAATTCCAAGAAATACCACCACATTCAATATTTCCATATCGGTCTCGCAGCCTATCATCGGCAAAGAGACAGAACTCAGCGGTGTCAAAGCTTTCAGGTAGGTTGTTAATATACACTAAAAATACCAGCAGTCTCAAGACTGAGCCCTGAGGGACGTCACTTAATCGTACTTTTTGAGATTTATCAGCTAGATAAGATCTCATCAGTTGAAGACTACCTTGAACTTCATGCTTATAGTGGTATCGTCGGCAAAAAGACAGCAGTCAGCGGTGTCAAAGCTTTCAGGTAGGTTGTGTTAATATATATTAAAAATTCCAGCGGTCCCAAGACTGAACCCTGAGGGACACCACTTAATCGTACTTTTTGAGATTTATCAGCTAGATAAGATCTCATCAGTTGAAGACTACCTGCATTGAAGTTGTAGGACTCGAGTTTTTTTGCAAGAAGAACATGCGACCCAATAAAACTGTATTAGCTAAAATAACAAAATATCCTGGAAGACTGGAAAATCAAGGTTGAACAAAAATAAGTATACGTCAAATTTTCTGGGTATATAATGAATAGATAAAAAAAAGTATAATAAGCTCTCATTGAGCATTTGTGTTCTGCCCTGAGATTACCTACCATCCAGCAATTTATTGATTTATAAAATTTCAAAAAAGTTTCATGAAATAGCTTACTGAAATCCAGAATGTATATCAAAGTCTGTGACACAAACTGTTCGAGATTATCAAGGTACAGTTTTAAAAGTTGTAAAAATTAAAATTGGCTTGTACCTTAAACAACTCTCAGTTCACACTTTACAAGCATAATATATTAAACACTTTATGGAAAAAATTATGCCAACAATTACAATTATTATCAAGAAAGGCTATAGAAATACTACACGGTTTCAATCTTATCAGATAAGTTAATCCGACTAAGGAATAATGTCTAAATTTAGGAATGCATGCAGGTTAAAAGGCTAAAATTTAAACTAAAAACAAAAATACACCCCAGGATTTTTAGTTAAAATGAAAACCAACTTTGAAGAATAAGGTAATTGGCAGATCAAACTTAAAAGTAACGTATTTTACGATGTGTGAACGTATGTAGTGCGTTACTAGAAGAAAGTGTGATTTTATAATTAATGTTTCAAAAGAGCCCAATTAGCATTAGATAAAAATAATGTACTAAGGTCTCTACAAACGACGATAATATGAAGTAGAATACATACCTAGATATGTATGTCTTTCAGATCGCTAGTCGATTAAATTAAATTAAGCAAATTGAGAAGAGCTGAAAATTTGGTTGCAAATGTCAGTAAACGAGATACCTAGTTTGCGCTTCCTCTCCTTACATTTCGTATTTAATAATAAAAAAATAATTTTGAGCATTAATATTTCTGTATCAGATGGGTGAGCGAAAAAAATGAAGCTGACTGAGTTGCTAGTTTCTCTGTATAACATTGCATCAACACAACAAAAAGCAATTGTTTTATTCCCAGACCTATTCTCGTTTATGTTTCTATATTATTATTTATAGGCTTCATTATGTATCCCTATTATTGCTTAGTTCATCGGGTAGGGTACGTGGTAACGTTAAAGGCGAGGTTAATATTGATCAAAATACTCGACCTACAAGTTATCAGAGGTTATTGTTCTTTGTTATCTTTGATTTGCGGTCAATTATAATATTGATGTGACGTATGTTGTTTGTTTGTTCGTTAGTACTGAATAATTTATATGCATATTGTTTTTCGATTTTTACTTCCGATGGAAGTCTTGAACAGTAGAAAATTTGTGTCCCATTTTATTCCCAATGCCAAGCGTAAAGTGACGAATGCTCCTGCTCCCGCTATGACGTTCCCTAATAATAGCCTTACCCATTTAAAAATTGGATATCTTGTTTCAATCGAAAATCAGTTAATTATTATACTTATTCCCGAAAAGAATTTAAGTCGAATTCGGCGTTCAACCCAAACGTTTCAGGCATATTAAAGCGAGATCCGAATAAGAATAGATTAGGACGTCTGTGAGCACTCCCAAAAGATATTTAATATACTATCTGTATTTAGGCCAGTTCTTTTATAGCTTAGCATGAAATAATTCTTTTTCCAGTGATCTCCACTTATTTTTAAAACGCAGCTAAATTGTCTTTCGAGCTTGGCTTTCTGCCAAAGGCACAGGGACAAAGAATCGCGGCCTGTTGAATCATTTATGAATTGCACCTTTTTGTAAGTGCTCCTACTGCACACATCCGTGACGACGTTGATGATTACAGAATGGCCGCTCGAGAGAAAAGGTTCGCTAAAAAGCAGCCCCGCAAAGGCTCTAGCTGTCGCTACTTTTAGTACAACCACTTTTGCCAAATATTAGTTTAGAAAAATTAAATAAAATAAAACCGCAATCTAGCACTCATATTGACTTTTCATGAAATTGGATTGATGCATGAATATGAACTTAATGCAGATGAAAGTAGGAATAAAATTAAACTCATATGAAACAAGAGATAAAGTCAGCTCATTGCCCCCAAAGCATTGCAGGCTTGCAGCTGTGAGCAATGCATAATAAAAATAAAACATAGGAACTTCTTTAGAATTATGGAAATAAATGAGGTAATAACGTTGATCTCCTTAGAGATTTTTTGTAGGATTAGATGCAAATATGGGGGAAAATGGGCAGTTCGCTTGTACATGCTACTTATTTCGGAGCTACATGTGACACAAGAGCACCATTTGTGGCAAATATGTTTTAAATTGTTTACACATTTTGTAGGTATTCATTCAACTGATGTTCTACCTATATTTAATTGTCATATAAGACGATATGCAAAGATAAATACTAGAACTTTAAAATGAAATTATAAAAAACACTTTTTATGAATATATATAGAAGGTCAACTTTGAGTAAACACTTCAGGTATTGCTCATATGTTATAACCCGGTTGTAAACACACACCACTTATAGGATACTCATAATTATAAGATGTAAACATTAAATCTTGAAATCTACAATAGGCTTTATCTAACGTAAAAAAACACTTTCTTCTAATAACCCCATTACCTTATTTTTATGTAATTGACATGTAAGAGTACTACCAAGTAAATAAAGTAAGAAATAAAGGACAGAAACGGAGTATGAAACAAAACAAGGAATAACACTGAACTAAGTAAGTGAAAATTTACCTTCTTATTCAAAAGTGAGCTGCATCTAAAAGTTCTGGGGTCCTGGGTGGCCAATGTTTAAAATCTCGTTTAAAACCCTTGAACATGTTTATTGTCTACTCATTTTATCAGAAAGCGCCCATAGTTCACTTAACATAAATTGTTCATTGACTGAAACAAGTATTTTCATTTTTACTGCCGTTTTTAAAGCATACCATGCACTTTTTGGATTTTTTTTCAAGGCTGACTTAAATTAATCAAAATTTAACACTGTCTCTTTTAACTTTTCACTTCGGCCATAAAATATATATTGGGTAAATTAATAAACCTTATGTGATTGGAAAACCTATGTTATAAGGAAAAGTTTGATTCGTTCATTATATTTTTATTTGTTTCAAATATTTTTGAGAAAAAATTAAATTTTAAAAAGCATTTCTTCTAAATTAAGTCATAGACTGAATAAAAAATTTTGTTTTTCTTTATAATCACCTTTACTGCTCAATAAATTGGTGACATTATATTTTGAATACAACTCACTCCGGTTCAATCAAAACCAATGATGTTTTGCACAAATCCATGAAATAAGGGAGTTTAAAAAATTCCTATCCCAGAGCACCTCAAATGTTAGGTTTTTTAAAGTGTAATTAGCCGTTTTATCAGAAGTATCTTTGGTGCAATATCAACTGGCTAGGCTATTCTTGAATCTACCAATTAAACTAAATCTGCCATATAAGTTCGCCCACAGAAACTAACAGCTAATTGGTTAATATTTTTGTCTGCCAATTGCTATATTGATATATTAAACTTATAGTCAAGTTGGATTAGCTTATGTGAAAAATATTTTTATTAAATCTAAAAGACAGTTCCTGTATTACAACAATAAAACCATAGCGACCATTATAGTCTACAATCTCTTTTGCCTTAACCATTTTACAAAAATCTATTTTTACCGGGATTTCGGTCATATTTTCGTATCTTAAGTCATTAAGTAAACTGTTCTGTTATGACATCAATTGCCACCAAAATTCAATTTTGAAAAGATTATGTTCCTGATTAATTCGAGCGCAAATTGAGGCCACCCAAGGACTAACTACAGCTGACGCCTCCTCTCCCAACCGGCTGTTAAAACTCAACTCTCCCTCCGTTCACACCGTCAGAGACAAACAGGTCAAAACAATAAAAAATTATGTCATCGTACATTTTTTCTTACCTTGCGGCTGGGGGTTCGCCTGCGCGGCTGCGGCAGGGGGAGCTGCGCCCCCCTGCTGCGCCCCCTGAGCCGCCGGCTGGGCCGCTGACTGCGTCTTGGTTCCGTGCTGGGCCGCCGTCGTGCTGCTGCTGCCACCAACTGTCGTTGATGCGTCCGAAACGTCGTCCGAAGGAGGAGGGACACTTCCCACCCCCGATGCCGCATTACCCCCGGCCGACCAGGTCTTGCGCTGCAAGTAGAAAGAAAATATTAACAAACGAGCTCTGGCATAATTGGACATCGGTATTTCTTTTATTTCGCTATAAATATTATTGCCGAATCCTCAATCATCATGTTCTTCCTTCTAGTGTAAAAATGCTTTAACTGATAACCTGGTACTCTCAATGCTAAATCACCTTGCATTTATTTTATTTATTTATTTTATTTAAACAAACAATACACTAGGGGACAGTATAACAGGCCCAAATGGTACAATTTAAAAATATATATATATGTGCCTCACCTTTACTCGTATAAGCACACAACTGAAGTGAAACTTCTGAAAGGGATATAAAGAATTAAGTGTTAATTTTTAAAGCATTTTTTTTCTCAACTTTTGCTCCCGGTTTCGACATTTTTTTTCCCTTTTTTTCTTCAACTTTTTTTTTCGCTGAAAACCGCGTTTCTCTAACTTTTTATTATTATTTTTTTTAAATTTCGTTTTATAATGTTCTTATTAACTTTCCATTTTTTTTATTTACTAATTTTCTTATATTTTTTGGTTATATAATACTTTTATTAACTTTCCAATCTTTTGTTTTTGTTTTTTTTTAAATAATTTTTCTTTCTTATTTCGTTTTATAATACTTTTAATAAGCTTCCAAACATTTTTTTACTTTTTTTTTCAATTTCAAAAAAAAAATTAACTTTTTTTTTATAAAGCATTTTTTTTCTGTCCAGTTTTCGTCCAGGATCCTCATTTTACCCCGACTACATGTTCTGAAAACTTCAACCCTCTAGCTATACTGGAATGTGCTTAATTAAAGGGGCGTTTCACTTTGATAAGCCCTTCACTTTGATAAGCCTTTTTTCTGACTTTACCCTAGCTAAAGAAGTTTCAACTTCAAAATACTTACATCAACTAAAACAATGCAGTGCAAACGATATAAACAGTAAAGAGAACAACTGCGCAACAATACAGTAGTGACAAAATATAAAGCGAACAAAATACAGAATGTAATCCTAAACTGAACCATATTTGATGAGTCGCTTCAACTTTGGTAAAGAAATATTAAAAATATCACGGTCGGAATAGAGCCTATTTGCACACAAGGTTGCACATGATTCTGTCAACAAAGGCAGTGAGGCCATAGTTGGTTATATGTAAAGGTTCATAAAATAGATTCGCTGCCTTATACGTCTAACTGGGACAAGTAAAAGAACCCACTACAACAATAATTGGTTGCAGTCAACCATGTTGTTCAGAAGTTTATATGTGAAGAGAAGCAGTGCATCATTCTTTCTACATTTGAGTCCAGAGGAGGGGAAATGATGATTGTATAATAGATTCTTTATAAATCTATTTTACATTTGCTCAAGTCTTTTCCTATCGAACTCATAAAGAGGAGACCAAATAACTGAGGATGCTGCGGACCAGACAGTTATCCAAGTAATCTGAAACCCTTAAGAATAATACCATCCATATGCTGATTAAAGGATAGCTTACAATCAAATGCCACACCTAGATCATTGACAGATTCCATGGTTTCAATAAATTCGTTATTTATGCTGAAGTGCTCACAATTGGATTTGGACATCTGTAAAATCTGATAGACTTGCACTACTTCGAAACGTTGATTCTCAAAAGGTTAGAAGAGCACCAGGACGCGAATTCATCGAGATCAGGCTACAAACCATTCGCATGACAGGGACTGACGGTGTTGTGGGACTTCAAGTCATCCGCATATAAGAGAACCCGGGACAACCCAAAACAGGACATGACATCGTTAAGGAACAACAAGAAGAGCACCGGTCCAATGTGTGAACCCTGAGGGACTCGATTTTACGCAAATCTCGCGTGAAGGACGTCCACAAACCACTACACGTTGACGACGCTCAGAGAGGTAGGAACCGATCCATGCTACGTAGCCACCCTTGACTCCAATCCCTGAGAGTTTCCTAACCAGAAGCCGATGGCAAACGCTGTCAAATGCCTTAGATAGATTGATTTTAATGGAGTCAATTTGATATCCTGCCTCGACCGACGAAACTAAGAAATTTTGATATACTGCGAGGTTTAATGGTGGTTGAGCGTCCTTTGTAGAAACCATGCTGCTCAGAAAGGATATAATGCCAATAAGTCTGAAAAATCTCGTCAGTCAGTATGGATTCCATCAGCTTAGGGATAGCAGGGAGCGGTTGTTGGCAATGTCGCTTCGGCCTCCAGATTTAAAAACAGGTTGAAGATTGGACAACTTCCACATTGAAGGAAAACAGCCACAATCAATTGACCTCTGAAAGATACTTCGCAACGGCGGAGCCAGAGATGACGAGCAAATTTTCAACAAAATTGTCAGGACCCATTCAAATTCAAATTCAAAACAAGCTTTATTATCCAAAGTAAATAATTTTACCTATTGACAAAGCAAAAAAAAATAATGTGAGGAACAATAAAATCGTCAAATTAGCAAAAGTATTATAGTCAACCCTACAAAGGCACTAAAATCAGAAGACAAAACATCCAACCTAAGATTAACGTTATATAACAACAACATTTTCACCTCTCTTTAAATTTGATTTTACTTTCAATTTTCCTTAGTTTTAGAGGAAGGTGAACATTTTTTTACTTGCATAAAATAGTGAATTTTTTGTTATTGCTGAATGAGGTATAGGTAATGGTACAAAATGGGATGATCTGGTAGAGTTTACTGTGCTTCCTGAGGTAATAAAATGGCTATACTTTGACTGGATCAAACAACATGTCTCCAGAATGAACAGATAGCACATAGTTAAAATCCTTCGAGATTTAAAAATGGTCTGCAAGATTGAAATGCATTGATTCCACACAAATATCTAAGCGGTCTCTTTTGCAAGACGAACAGTGATTGAAAAAGATAACTGCTGCATGAATCCCAAAAACAGATGCCATAACGGAGATGAGCCTCGATTAAAGCAAAATAAACCCCCCTGGAAATTCCTTCACCCAACTCATAAGCCACGATTCTCACTGCGTAACAGCCACGTGCGACCCGCTTAGAGGATTCCAATATGTGAGAGGAAAATTTGAGGTTTCCATCAATATACAACCCCAAGAACCCCCTGGACTTCAAGAGGCTCTGAGCTCAGGGTGCAATCTGGGAGGGTACATTTAAAAGACACGATGTTGGTCTTTCCCTCATTCAGCCTTAAACCGTTGCTCGTACACCAGTCTTCAAGAATTTCCATATCAGAGCATATATCTCCATGAAGATCATCTGCTGACTTATTGTGCAACAAAATTGTGGCGTCATCGGCGAACATGGTAAATGTTCCCGATTTGCCGATATTAGGAAGGTCATTGACATAAATCAGGAATAATAGAGGCCCCAATACAGAGCCCTGCGGCACGCCAGAAGATATTGGATGTACCGTGGATGTATTATTCCATATCAGAGCATATATCTCCATGAAGATCATCTCGTGACTTATTGTGCCACAAAACTGTGGTGTCATCGGCGAGCCTGGTAAATTTTCCCGATATGCCGGTATTAGATAGATAGATAGTTTATTCATGTCAAAATAGAATATTTACATACGTCATACAAGTATAGGTAATAAGCTCAGCCTAATTACAAGTTCCAATGCTTAAAAAAACAAAACAAAATTTACTTACACTAAAATTTACCTACACTTAGTAGCCATTATTAAAATCAATGACGGTACAGGTTTACACATTAAAATCATAGTTATTAAAGTTAAAATTTAAAAAATCTTGAACATTGTAGAAGATATTTATAAGTAGTTAAAAACTTCTTTAAAACTCTCTTAAATTTATCAGTATTTAGCATCCTAACACTAAGTGGTATTTTATTATATATCTTAACAGCGATAAAATCCGGTCCGCTTTGGAAGGTCATTGACATAAATCAGGAATAATAGAGGCCCCAATACAGAGCCCTGCGGCACACCAGAAGATATTGGATGTACCCTGGAACACTACCGATTGTTCCCTCCCTGATAAGTAGGATGAAAATCATTGCAATGAAGCACCTCGGAACCTTGTAAGACATCAGGGCTGGAAGATAGATTCCCTTTTGAGACTGCTGATAATTGACCAGAAGTGTTTGATGTTTTCAGGGATTAGATATTTGGTATTGGTAAGATATAGGAGTTGGTACATATCGGCTCGAATCTTAACCTCACGAAGAACAGCAGAGAAAGCATCATAGTCGCTACCAAGACCAGACTTCCTGAATCTCTTATAAAGTCTGTCCTTCCAAGAAATGCTTTTACGAAGCCCTCCACAAACCATTTAGGATATTTTTCGGTCGCAACACACTTCTTCGGCATAAAGCGATCGATGCTCTCGAAGATTACCTCATAGAAGCGACAAATCATTGCGTCAATAGGACCCGTCAATCTTCTCGTAAAACTGATTCAGTTCGGAGTAACTGGCTCCAAGAAATCTGGACAGGGCGCTGGCGAAAATGTGCTTTTGTGGTAGGATCAGAATTGTCCAATGCCAGCAATGGAAGAGAGCAAGCCGAAACAGAAAAACCATCTAGGTTATCGCAAAGATCAGATCATGTGTTCTACCAAGGAAGTTCAGAACCGAATTCAGCTGCTGAAACTCAAAAGATATATTGTGTCGATGAGAATCTCGGCCTCGATCTCGGCAGACTGTGAGTGAAACTCCGTTGGGACCAACGAGTCATCCTCAAGAGTCCACCTGATCCCAGGAAGGTTAAAGTCGCCATATATTAAAAATCTGTGATTTGAATACTTGTTCCGTAGAGATTCGCAGGTGTTACAGAAGGACTGATAGCACCCAGTGGTCGAATTTGGACACAACATGCAACAAGCCTGCACCCAGCAAAAGTTGTTTATGCATGGTCAATTTTTTACTAACGGTACATAATAAGTACAAGAATCAAAAAAAATTAAAAATCTATCTATGTTCTATGATGTTCCCCTCAGTTATATAGTTCATAAAATATTAGTAGTATCTACAGACAATGGTAGAGCAGAAAGTAAAAAAGCACTTCCTATGAAACATTGCTTAATTTTAAAACAAAAAGATATACATTCCATTGCTTTACAAAAAGGCACTGTATATTCTCTTGAAGTTGACAAAACTGAGTTACTCTAGTAAGTAGCCAAAACCTTTCCAACATGAAAATATATTTGCATTGAACTGGTATATTTTTTGGGCGGCCATTTTGTCCCTTTCATAGGCTAGACAGGAACGGGCAAATTAATTTAATGAAAGAGAATTTGACCAACCATGAGTTCGACACAAGTATGTAAGGGATTTTGAAGAAAATGATATACTTATAACAGAATCATATTAATTTATTTCATAATTAGGGAGGTTATGTTTTATGACTTCTTTCTTGACTTTCTAGTTCCTCCAACTAACTATTTAAAACGGTGCTAATAGTCTTTTCTAAATTACTTAATCGTATCTTACCTTTTGTCCACAGCGCTGGTAGGTATCTAGCAATTTGATTGTCGAAGCTCGTACAAACGGATGCCCATTCGGACTTACTTCAGCAAAGTTTTGCTGGGTCGCTGCAGTCGTCGCAGCTGGACCGCTAGTATTCACCACTGTTCCGAAACCGCTATTGTCCACGAATGACAGTTGGGACGACACTGGGCCACTGTTGTAGTAATCGTACGCTTTGCGCTTCTTAGGGGCAACAAGAAATGTTCCTGTTGTGGGGTTGTTAATTGAAGATGACACAATACCGATGTTATTGCTGCCTGTGACCAACTGTTGGGATTGGATAAACATGTCATGCGATCCCTGAAACAAAGAACACGCCTTTTACTATAGGTAGATATACAAACATTTATATGAAGAATTTATTAATATTAAATCTACTGTCAACTAGGTATATATTAAAACTTTTCCATCAAAGCATCGAGTAAACTTTACCTACAGAAAGAGCACCAAGTAAATATACTCATGCACAAATGATGTTGTTTGAATTAGATTGGCACTAGATATATCCGTTCATTGTGAAATGAAACTAAAATTATAAATTCCTATTTCTAATAAAATTTCAGGCCACTGAAGGGTGCAACTTCTTGGTCAACAGCATCATCCCCACAAAAGTTGTTATATCATGAAGGAAGCCATATTTATTTACTCATGGCTAAACATACTTTATCAAAAATAATATTGGAATACAAACAGAAGGAGCAATAAGCACTAAACTCTATACCTATATTGCAATTCCAAACATTAGCCATTTTAATATTATGTATCTTCCCTATTTCTGGCAATTATGTTACCACTAAACAATCACAAACACTATACTTAGCTATGTATATAGCATATATATCACATGTACTTTTGAAGTGTAATGAATAATGAAGAGATAAATTAAACAAAAAAATGAACTAACCTCGGTAATAATAGCATGAGGCGAATGAATAGAGTTCAGAAAGTCACTAAATGTATAATAGGTATAAATGATGATGAGATGATTGTATCGATAGCTCCTAGAAATACGGAACATGAAGGGGTCTGGGTACAGATAGCTTGTAACATAAGACCAAGCGAAATGTCAGAAGTGTGTGGCAAAAGTTTAATGATCATACACCCAGCAATTTAATATGAACTAAACGAAGATAAAATTACACTAGTTCAAATTTTAGTTAAATGATGCAATCAGATGCAACATACTCCAAGAAGCAAAAGAAATTCAAACAACAGGTAATTTAGAATAGAAGATACCTACCTACTAATTTGCAATGCATTTATAATATTCAGTATAGGTACCCACTTACTTACAAAATACAATGACTAATAGACATTAAGAATGCTTTTTTGTGAGATTATAAG
>JAEQML010050564.1:0-47686 GCA_016904865.1 Pissodes strobi | reverse complement strand
AGCTGAATGGGTACAAGTCAGAATGTTATTCACCAACTTCGGGAGTGCCACAGGGGTGAAACCTTGGGCCACTTCTCTTCCTCTTGACTATTAATAATGTAGATGCTAATCTTAAATTTACTACGGGGCTTGTATTTGCCGACGATTATAAAATATTCTATACAATAACCAGTGAGGCAGAGGCATTACTGGTGCAGGAAGATTTGAATACGGTCGTGCGTTGGTGTAGAGAACATAGTTTGTATATAAATATAAATAAGTGTGCTGTTATGTCATTTACGTGCAAAAAAAACTTTATCAACTACATTTATACCATAGATAACGTGATGTTAAAAAAAGTGAGTTTACAAAAGGACCTGGGCGTTTATTTCGATAGTAAATTGAACTTTGGTGAACATATATCGAACATTATATCTGGTTCATTAAAAATTTTAGGGTTTATTATAAGAACTTGCAAGAACTTTAATAATGCTGATACTATTATAGCATTATACAAATCTTTAGTTGTTTCAAGGTTACAGTATGCCTGTGTGATTTGGGATCCACAATATTCTAATAAAATAAACAGATTAGAAATTGTTCAAAGGAATTTTTTTAAATTTTTACATTCCAAAACATTTTTATTTTACCCACAAAGGGGATTTGATCAAACAATATTAAGAGACATGTTTAATTTTCAAAGCTTAAAATTATTACGGGCAGAAGCGGGGATAATATTTTTATATAAAACGGTTAAAGGTATCATAGACAACATGGAGTTTTTAAATCAGATACCTTTTAGAGTGGAGACAGTAAACACTAGGTCTGCACAATACTTTTATATTTCAACCCCTAGAACTAATCTTTATAAAAATTCGCCCCTGCAAAGATTATGTTTACTTTTCGATAAATATTGTGGATCACTTGACATTTATAATGTCTCTTTTCTAAGGTTCAAAAAGGAATTAAGATATGTATTGGCCCAGGATTTATAAGAATACAGGCAGTACAGTGCATTATAAACTGAAAATAGTTTTAATTAAATTTAAGTAGATTTATATTTAGGATAGTTAGTGGTATCTATAATTGGCTTTGTAGCTGTTGATACTGTTAAATAAATAAATAAATAAATAAACAATAGATGCACTAGAAGTCTCATGTAGCCACCATTTCAAATGCCTAGAGGCGTGGTTTTCAAAAAATATCACAAAAACTCAATGCGTATTTTTTAAAACAAAGAGAGAAAAAAATTAAATTGGGTGATGGTGAAATAAATATCAGTGTTTGTAGTAAATTACTGGGAATTTACATAGATTCAAGCTTAACTTTCGATAACCACCTAGTATATCTGGATAAAAAGCTAGCTTCGGCATGTTATGCCTTACGGGTATTGGCCCAACACTCCACCATAGAAACATTAAAGATAGCCTACTATGGTATATTTTATTCCCGTTTAAAATTTTGAATCATCTTCTGGGCCAATTCCTCTAACATCGATTCAGTCTTCATAAACCAAAAATCAGCCATAAGAATAATTAACAAGACCTTACTCAAGTTGTCGTGGTATTTTCAATTCAAGTAATATTTTAACTGCTGCCGCAGTTTCAGCTTTCAAACACATTATGTTCCTGAAAAGAAATCCAGACCTTTTTTCCCAGTTCTTAATTAATCATTCACATAATACTCGAAGTCATCAAGTACAATATAATTTCCCTATTCATAAGTTCACACTAACTGAAAAAAATTGTTTTTATCATGCATTAAATTTTATAACTATTTATCAAAGAAAATTATTTAAAATGTTACGTCACATGGAACCCTATAATATAAGTGAATATTATATAAAATCAAAAACATTGTAACTATATTGTTAAATATGATACACTTATTATACCAAGCTGACTCATTGAAGTCTGCTCCTATATACACACTTGCTCTGTGTGGCAGTGGGCTCCAAATGAGTCGTATACTTTGACAGGTTTTAAATAATTACTCTGTAATTTTGTTTTGAAATAAAAGAAGTTATCTATCTATCTATCTATTCAATTTTCAAAAAAAGACACGGTACTAAATTATAGTTATAAAATTAATGACCATACTTATATAAAAAAAAATGTCTAAATGTTGTTAGAAGTCTCGGAGTTCACTTTGATTCAAAACTTTCATTTACCTAGCTATCATATTGAGCAGGATTTCTGGAACGAAAGCATACAAGATGTTAATAACATTTTTGTTCTCACAATCTCATTAGTCAGATCACAGCTTGAGAGAGAACTGTACAATTGTACGGTCTCCACATTTTGCAACATATATTGATGCAATTGAACGAGTTCAAAATAAGTGTGAAGTCAAAGTCAAAGTCAAAGTATTTATTGATGTTAGTACATAGAAAATGTTTACACACGTCAATAATTGCTAAAGCTAACAGTAAAAATATAACATAGAAGAGAACAAACAAATGAACAATAAATATATAACAAAACACAATAAAAAATAATAAGACCATTAAAAGATCAAGTGTTAAAGTGTTAAAGAAATTCATATTGGTTAAAGTTATACCCATGAAATTCATCCATCGAATAAAATGCTCTTGAGAGGAGCATTTTTTTAATCACAGAAGTAAAGTTTGTTGAAGGAAGGTCTCGGATGACTTGAGGAATTTTATTAAACATTTTAGGTCCATAATAGTTTAGTGCAAATCTAGATCTATTTTTTCTGTGATAATTAATTAATATATCTCCCCCGTTTCTAGTTCTGTGTGAATGTACATCACTTAGTTTTGTATACTGGTCAATATTATTTTTAACAAACTTAAGACATTCAAAAATATACATAGAAGGCACAGTTAAAATATTCAGTTGGCTAAATATATCCCTGCAATCAGCTCGATAGGGCAACCTTGCAATAACCCGAATGGCTCTGCGTTGTAAGGCAAAAATTCGGTCAGTTGCCGCCGCGTGTCCCCAAGAAAGCAAAGCATATGAAACATGTGACTGAAAAAAAGCATGGAACGTCATAACAAGTACATTTCCCGAAACAATATCCACCAAGTTTCTCAGAACATAGATGTTGGAAGAAAGCTTATTTGACAACTTGTCAACATGTGGGTGCCAACCCAACCTATGATCCAAACAAACACCCAAGAATCGGACTGATTCAGGATCATGCCGTACGTCAGCCAGAGTGCTGAGGGTAAAAAGCATAGTCTCGGTTTTTGTCGCATTAAGAGTAAGTTTATTGGCAGTAAACCAATCAGAGACCGCCGACCGTGAATCGCCCAGATCCTCCCGCAATCCATCAGCATCCTTCCCAGTTCTCGTTGCAGTGGTGTCATCCGCAAACAAAGTGAAGTCAGTACTGGGCTCAGAAACCACCAGATCATTTATATAAATAATAAACAGCAGTGGGCCCAGCACAGACCCCTGGGGTACTCCGTATTTGATGGGCTGGAGTTCGGACAATATGTTATTATAATCCACAAGCTGGAAACGGTGTGTAAGGTATGAATAGATCAAATTGACGCTCTGGCGAGAGAAGTTATAATATTCCAGTTTGGATCTGAGTAGGTCAGGCGAGACACAATCAAAGGCCTTAGTCAGGTCGCAAAATAAGGCAGCTGTATGCTTGCCAGTGTTGAAAGCGTCAGTTACAATAGAAATAAGTTGATTAATGGTCATCGTTGTAGACCTTCCACCTCTAAAACCGAATTGTTCTTTGTTTAACAAATTACTTTGTTCAAAGTGATTGAGAATTCTAGATTTAAGAGCTTTCTCAAAAATTTTACTCATAAATGGTATTATAGAAATTGGACGATAATTTGTTACCTCATTAAGGTTACCTTTTTTATAAATTGGCACAACTCTAGAAATTTTGAAAACAGAAGGAAAAATTCCCTCTTCAATACAACAGTTAAACAATTTTGTCAGGGGAATTACAATAATATTTCCAATACTTTTAACTATTTTGGTGTTGATACCATAATAGTCCTTACTGTGAGAGTTTTTAAAGGCAAAAATAATATCACGTACTTCATTATAGGTAATATGAGAGAATTCAAAATGCGGTGAATCTATTATGTTTAATTTGTTCAAGTAGTAGTCACTAGAATTGATAGCAGAAGGAAGCTGGGTTATTAAAGTTGAAGCAATACTAGCAAAAAACAAATTGAAAGTATCTGGAGTTAAAGAAATAATACTATCTTTCCTCTTTTTTTCACATCTAAGCTTGTTCACAACTTGCCAAGACGCTTGAGCAGGATTGGCTGAGTTTTTGATAAAATCATCATGCGCAATGACCTTGGCCGCACGGACACTTGCACGATACCGTCGGCGATAGCTCTTAATGTCTTCCTTAAGTTGATTAGAACTTGTGCGAACATAGACTGATTGCATCAGAGTTAGGGTATCTCTCATACTCTTTAACTCATTCTTAAAGAAATTAACGCTTACATCACCGTTACGACGGCGACGCCCGCGAACCACCTTCCTAGGGAACGCAACCGCAATACAATGTTTCACAACACTTACAAATACTTCAGCCTTTCTTTCAGCAAGGATTGGCTGTGACAAAAAATTCCAATCAACGTCTACAATTAGTTTGTGAAGCCTGTTTAAGCCATGCTGGGTAATAGGTTGGCGTACAACTGAAATAATACATTGCTCTATCATATCAGCATCAAATTCAATAGCCACTCCAAAATGGTCAGACAATACCCAGTCAAAGGTAAAAGAAGAATAATCATTCTCAGCAAGGTTGGTTAATATGTTATCAAGACAGGCATTACCTCTGGTAACTGAGCTTATAGTGGTGTGAAAATTGTAAGATTTAATAAGGTCAATAAAATCCAAGGTCTTTCTATCAGTACTATTAAATTTAAGGTTGAAATCACCAGTGATAATGACTATTCTTCTCTTATGAAAAATTATATCTAGAATTTTACCAAATATATTTACAAATACATTAAAATCCCCAAGAGGAGAACAATAAAATGTTACAACTAGTAGATTATATACATCCGATTCGACAGCACATACCTCACAGTCAACCTCAGTCAACAAATCTAAAATATTATTATTAACATGAAAAAGAGCAGAACTCTCATTCCTTACGAACATTGCAGTGCCCCCATGACATTTATTTGTTCTACTATAAAAACTAACCAAAGAGTAACTGTCAAAATTTACACTTTTTATTTCGTCGCTCCTTAACCAGTGTTCACTAAGTGTAATGATATCAAATTTATTATTGTTATGTGTTTCAATTTCGAGGATTTTGTTTCTTAAACACTGTATATTTTGATGACAGACAGCATAATTAAATTTTTTATTACAACATGGCTTACCTTTATTTTGGTTTGGTTTATTACAACATGGCTTACCTTTATTACATTTTTTGTCAGAAACAAAGGAATGGCTTATACAAGGCGTTAAATCCGTGCGCCTAAAAAACTATTCGAGTTTACGTTTTCTGACCAATCCTCTCTATCTGTGTTGACAATTGTCCCACTACGAGTCAAGGGCACAGCAATGGCGTTTTCCGCGGGCATAGCAATATCGTTAGCCGCACTAGTAACAACTTGTCTCAAAGTAGAGATAGGCTTAGCCAATGCAAAGTTAAATATTGCATATTTTAAAAAGTTTGACAATTTACAAAGACCCACTCTATTTAAATAACAACTATTCATTATATAATCTCTAAATGAGAATCTGTATTGAATATCGAGAAGATAAATGCTAACTGAAAAAAGTCTCAAATTATTCGTTGTGTTAATGATCTTATTATTTACATACTTAATATTATTGGAGTTTTCCATACCTTCATACAAGGGTATAGTACATATAATTAAGTTTGTATAAAAACACTTATTTGCTAAAAGAGTAATGTCCCCAGTACGAATTTCAGTATCATTAAAACCAGCCAAAACAATCACATAATCAGAGTCAGTGAGATCCCCAACATAACAGTCTATACTAGAGACAACGTCCCTAAATCTTGCAAATGGTTTACTAACAATTTGAATGGCAAAATTCTCACCGAGAGTCCTCTGCAACGGCCCATACAGTTTTTTTCCATAATCATCCATCAAAAGCAGTACTCTAGAACGCTCTTTCGGCCCTACGTCAGATGTTGTGGATTCAATGCGTGTCAACATATTTCGCTTTAGAATATTTAAGCCATATGTATTCAAGCTATAGTCCGGTCCTGTTGTCTGAATACTAACAGTCTTTGTTTCAGTATTTCTGCCATCCTGTGAACTCTGCATTTTCACCTTACTTAAGTCCTCCTTATATAAGTTATTTTCAGCTTCCAAGGTGCTGATCGTTGAAATCATATTTTTACACATACATTTTAACTCTTCCGCTTGACTATTTGCACTGTGTATTTGCTCTTTATTATGTTCAATGTCTTTCATAAGTTTTAAATTAACTTCATGTAGCTGTTTTATTTCGTTTTTCAGTTTAATTAGTTTTTGCTCTTCAATGGTATCGATATACCTCTGTTCGGTACTGGTTATGTCTTCTTCGAGCGCTTCGGAACTCCGTTTTAATCTCTTTAGGTGGTTATTTTTACTCTTTAATTCAACTTTCAGGTTTTCTATTTCTTCCCTTGAATTAATTGCTTTATCTTCCTCAAGTTGTTGTCTAAGTTGACAGTCCTCAGAACAAAGTATCTCACATCCCAATACTTTTACTACAGCATTTCTTCTCTCAAGACAGCTGGGATGAAAAATTCCATAACATACAATGCACACAAAATTACTAAACTCCTTCTTGGAGCAGCACTTAAATGATGATTTTTGAATATTCATTTTGGGTAGTTGATAATTTTATATAAATCAATTAATTATTTCATAAATTTTTAAAACCGGTTCTGTTCTTATTTACCATCATAGGAATTCCATAGGTATGTTTTTATTGCTTTCAACTGATAAGCAATACTTTATGCCACTTTTTATACAATCATTAATTTATATTTCAGCTTTGTTTGGGATTAAAGATACCAAAATATTCATCCAAATCAGCAAAAAAATGCTTAAACAATGCTTAACAGTCCTAAACACGGATTTTTTACGCGTATTTTGATACTAAACACATCATTATTAAGGCACTTATACCATCAAGATTTTGTTATTATACAGAGCTATATGCAAAATATGCAAAATGTGTTCACTCGAAAACTACTAATGTTTTGTGTGCATTATATAACTTTTAAACTTCACATACTTACCTAAGGAATATATCAACTATGGTATTTGTTGAAACTTTTAAATTTAGAAACACCTCAAATAAAGCAGGTTTAATTTTGACATAGTGTTTCTACGGAAACATAAATAATTACCGACTCGCCAGATCTCTTGCTACTTGTAAACTTTCATACTCCCACTGTCACACTCACAAATAAGTTTACTTTTTATACTACTTTCCATTGTACTCTGTATGGTCAACAATCTCCTATACCTAAGCAGAATGACGTCAAATATCAGCAAAATAAAATTCAAATCAAAAAATACTTTATTGTCATGAAATAAGTATTTCAGCGACAAAGCTTGCTATCCTAATGTACAACATAATAAAATAGTAAGTACACTGTACCCGAAATTACAAAGTACGGAGTAAAACAATCACAAAAAGTATAAAGAACAAGAAGTACGATATACACATTTACACCACAGACCAAATAGCAAAAAAAAAAACAAAGTACAAACTAGTGTGCAACTAGAGTATGCTGTCAGTATACAAAGATTATGTGTCATATGCATACACAAAAAACCACAATAACAACATGTTCCAGAGACAATACAGTTACAATGGCGGGTCATCATAAAACTCACGCATGTCATAGTAAGCTTTATCCAACAGGATTTTTTTCAGGTTTTTTTTGAACAGTTTTAAGGAACTTAATGATTTTATCCTGTCAGGTAAAATATTAAAAATCTTTCTGCCTTCATAAAATATTGACTTCTTTGTTAATTCAGATTTTGGTATTGGCAGGGGTACATGCAAAGTCTGTCGGGTTGTGCGCTGCGATTCACCACGAATGTTATGGTAATTTTTAAAAATTAAAGTTGTAATTTCAAGAATAAACAAGGATGTCATAGTTAAAATTTGGAGAGCTCGAAAGTGCGGTCTGCAAGGTTCCCTTTGATGAACATTTGCAATGAAGCGAACCGCCTTCTTTTGTAAAACAATTATTAGACTCAGCAAGCACTTGGTAGTTGCCCCCCAGAATGCAATACCATACCTAAGACGAGACTCAAATAATGCAAAATAGACTGTTCGAGCAATTGTCGGGCCAAGTTCTGCTCTTACGGTACGAATGGCAAAACACGCAGATGACAGTTTTGTACTCAGGCTCATTATATGACTCTCGAATTTAAGTTCGCCATCAATGAAAATTCCCAGAAACTTTGTTGAAGTATTTTCTTGAAGAGGTTCCGTGGCCAAATTCATCCCCTGCATGTCACATTTAAAGCCTATGATGTTTGTTTTTGCAACATTAAAAGTAAGCAGATTGGCATCACACCATTCTTTTATTTCAATAAGGTCCTCAGATATTTGTTGCCTTAAACTTTGGGCATCCCTGCTGTGCCATAGAACAGAAGTGTCATCAGCAAATAGGGTGAATGTTCCAGATATGTTGATGTGCACTATGTCATTAACATAAATCAAAAATAATAAAGGTCCCAAGACCGACCCCTGAGGAACTCCACACGTAATCTGCAACGACGATGACCTTGCGCCACCACTACGAACCACCTGAGTACGGCCCTCAAGGTATGAACAAAACCAACCAAGAGTCGATCCCCTAAAACCATATCGCTGGAGCTTCCGCAACAGTATTCTGTGATCCACGCAGTCAAAAGCCTTGGACAAATCACAGAACACTGCCGCAGTGGCCTCACCACCATTAAGTCCAAGATACACTCTCTCCAAGAAACTGAAGATGGCGTCAAGAGTACCCTTTGCCTTCTGAAAACCAAACTGATCACATGTTATTATATTATGTGCCAGTAAATAATTCCATACTCTTTTCTTGACAATTTTTTCGATAACCTTAGAGAGACTAGGCAACAAGGAGATAGGTCTGAAGCTAGATGGCTCATTCAAATCACCTCCCTTATGAAGAGGAATCACAACAGATGACTTTAAACAAGAGGGGTAAAGCCCCTCAGACCAACTATGATTAATGGCCTCAGACAGAGCACTCAGTGCACTGAAGGGTAACTTCATTATTACCTCGGACGAAATGTCGTCATCTCCAGAGGATTTTTTATTCTTTATTTCAAGGAGGGCATCCTTTATGTCTTGAGGATTTGTAGGAAAAAAGCAAAAGGAACCAGGTATATTAACATCCTTCAAGTAATCAAGGGGATCAGTAGAAGGCGCAATTCTACTAGTTAAGTTGCCTGCAATGTTACAATAATACTCATTAAAAGTATCTGGATCTACACTAATATCATCATCAGTATGTTTGCGTTTATTACGAAATTCATTAACCATTGCCCAGCTATCCTTTTGAATATTCGTAGAACATGTAAGTTTCCTTTCGTAGTATAGATTTTTTGCAGTACTTAGAAGCCTGCGATAAGTGTTACGATATCTGTTGCAATATGCAGTGAACCTGGGGTCCCTACAAAACTTTCTAATGTAGGTCAAGGACCGTAAATTTGCCGCCGAGACTCTTAGACCCTTTGTAAGCCAAGAATTACGCTTTTTAGATCTAATTTTAATCCATTTAAGAGGAAATGCTCTGTTAAACTGTGCAAGCAAAAGAGAATGAAACAAAGCAATAGGTTCATCCGACAGGTGTATAGAACCCCAATTTACACTCTGACAAAAATGTTGAAAGTCCAGAAAAGCAGCTTCATTAAATATACGTCCATGCCTACGCTTCCTGCCTGACTCAAAACGATCAAAAATTAAACTACAATTAACGGCTTCATGATCAGATATTCCAGAGCTCATCACTGAACAATAGGGGCTATCACAGTTTGAACACATATAGTCAATCGTCGTGGCGGTTGAATTACAAAAGCGGGTGGGAGACTGTACATGCATCTGCAAGCCGTAAGCTGTCAATAGATTTATAAGATGAATAGTGCTTGCTGAATCCCTGTCACTATAGTCGATATTGATGTCCCCCGCCAACACCAATTTAGAATTTGGGGGAACATCGCACAATAAAGAATCTAGTTTATTTAAAAATTCATACACATTACCTGCAGGTGAACGATATGCACATAAAACATACAAATTATATTGTTTGCAAAAGCATAATGAAAATTCAAAGGTTTTTTCCATAAGTAAATTATTATATTTATCAATTTTTTGAAAACTGTAACTTCCTTTGGATAAAATAAGAGTACCGCCATGAATGGATTCTTCTCTACAAAATAAGGAAATTGGTTTATAATCTGGCACGAGAAAACATTCACCCGGTTTTAGCCAGTGCTCGGTGATTAAAACTAAGTCAGGAAAATTATTCGCCTCTAACAGGATGTATAATTCATCACATTTATTTCTCAGTGATTGAACATTCTGCAAAAATAAGGTTAAGCGTTTACAACCCTTTGCAATTTTTGACACAGGGGATGTAGTTATAAAAAAGAATCACTACACATACCTGAACTTACATCATTCTCCTGGCCCGCCACGTTGCCATCCTGTACATCCTGCGAAGCATGCGCCAAAATGAAACTGTCCTCAGTGAGCGAGGCTGAGTTGCCTCCATCAGAATGCACAGGATCACAATCACCATGAACTGCATTGAGCCCGTCCTCAAATTCATTAATATCTAAATTTAGTTGAGTCGGTTTTATAAAAATCAGATTTTTTTGTTTACCAAAGTTGTAGTAGTCTAGGATGCAAGATAACAATTTGAAAGATAGCTCCCTAGTTCTCATTTTTAATCCACTTGCCAAATTACTATCAAAAAAAAGCACTAGATTTTCAGAAGTAGAATTGATTCTGAGAAAAAACTTGTAAATTCTATTGTTAAATCTGTAGATTTTTAAATTGGTTTTATGTGAAAAAACGTAAGGTACGGATAAGAAAATTAAGTTTGTATGAGGACATTCCTCAATGATATTTTGTATGACTTTACAAGCCGGAATTTTATCGTTACAAAAATCATTTGATCCACCCATTATCACTACGTAATCCTTAGATGTAAAATTTTGTACCTGCGACCGCAAGTTACAAACAATATTGTCTAGACTAGCACCTGGCTTAAAAATATGTTCAATCTTAAAGTCTACTGTAGAGTATTTAGAAAAGCAAAAATTCAGAGTAGTGTTCAAATTTCTTCCATGGTCATCAGACAACACTAAAACTCTACTCACAGGCTGATCACTAGGCAGAGTGGGTTGAATTATTTTCTTTTCATCATTGTCAGGAACAGTGGAATAATCAACCTGAACCGATTTGTCCACTTTTTCAGAATTACTGATGATAGTTGACAATTCTTCACCTAATGTTGGGCTCTTGACGTTCATGCTCCGTTCTAAACTTTTTTTAAGAGTGTTTATCTGAAGTTCCTGGACGCTGATGATATTGCCATCCTCATTCAATCTTGACCTGAGTTCAAAAATATCTGTTTCGCTCATTCTTAGGTTTGACTCCAAGGTATTCTTTTCATCTTCTAATATTCTAATTGAAGAAATCATTTGTCTATTTAGTATCTCTGATTCTAAAAGATCCTGTTTGAACTTGTCTATTTCTTCAGCATAAGTTAGAGCCTGCTGTTGCCTGTTATGCTCTTCCTCTTTGAATTTTTTGACTTCCCCGTTCAATGATTCAATTATTTGAAGTTGATACTCCATTTTCTGCTGCAGTTCTTTCTCCAGATCGAGAGCCAGGTCCTCAAAGCTTTGAGAACCTTTCTGTAACCGAATGATAAACTTTTCTTTTTCGTTAAGTTTGGTTTTCAGTTTGTTGAGTTCTGTATCTTTATCGTCAATTCTTGTGAGCAGCTCCTCAATCTCATTATTTTTGTCGGCAAGTTCACGCCTAATTCTATCATATGCTCTTCCCCCATTACTTGCGTCATCCCTACCAAAGCCAATCCTGCAATCAGGGCACAAGAATATTAGATTTCTCTGACTTAGAACCAAGCAATCCGACTCCGTTATGGATATTCCTGAGCACTTCTTGCAGAAAGGATTTTTGCAAGCATCGCAGACGGCACCAAAGACTTCATTTTCCTTGGGCCTACGCTTGAATATGCACTGTGATTTACAACTGAAACACTCCAGGTCCATTTTTATTCAGTAGACATGCGAAAACTCTTTACAAGGGAATTCCCACACACAAAATACATAAATATTTACAAGTCGATAAAAAAAAATACAACGAAAGGAATTTTATCACTTCTTGTTTTTTACAATACACACTTATATTAACCAACAGAAGCTGATATATAAATACTTTAAAGTCTTTTAGGTTCAATGCTAAACTTGTAACATTTTCACCAATACGTAGAAAAAATTTATTTTCAGTTCCATGCGAAAACGCGAAATTTTTTGGCAGATTTAGCACATATAGCAAACAAAAACTACGGAACAGATTTCACACGTGTGCACGTCGTATATCGTCCTAGAAGGAGATTATCAAGTAACAAATAATTGAAAAACATAGTCGCCATCACACGAAAAACCAATTTTTCCAATATAAACAAATCACGTACATACTTGTCATCAGCGCTTCTAAACAATCACACACAAATTTGATATTTTTAACTCAACTACTAACAAATTAAAGTGTCCTGTGTAAAGTAGCTGGCTAATTGCCATTTCCTGAATTATTCTATGCATTTATTGTTTTAACTTTAACGACCTTTACTGACAGCTTGAAATATGTATTCAGTTCAGGTGCAGGTGACCATTACCACCGAAAAAAAATTTGCAGGTGAAACATTTTTGTAAGAAAAAAACGGAAAAAATTAATAATGTACCACATATTTGTATCTTACAGCCTGAAAATAGTATGCACATAAGTTATTACGGTCTGGTAAAGTTAACGACTCACAAAATTTCACAATTTTCTTTTTTTCACTAGAAAGGGTTTAAGAGAAGAAAATCTGAAGATCCACCACATTTGAGCCGAAAAAAAGCCCCCAAAGTTCGAGTTTTGAGGTTAAATTGACCTAGAATGGCGAACTTCAACTACTACTTACTACTTTCCAGGGTGTAACGTGAAAATAACGAAATTTTAGCAACTGGTTGCCATAATATATTTGATTTGTGCATATTTCATTTAGTAATTTTGTATTATTCTACTAATATTTCATTATTATGAATTAATTTGTGACTTTTTAAAAAGTGTATGATCTACCAATTTTTGTGTTCTAATCTATTTAAAGTACGCGGTTCTGGTGTCATATAAGCACTCCCGATTTTAAAGCTTTTTTGGGTTCTATGGAAATATTACATCAAATGAAGCACATTTTCGCAAAATAAATTGAAAATAAAAATAAAAATTTAACATACCTACATTTTTTGCTAATAAACACAATTCCAGTTCACTTTGTCCTAAGGTATGGCCGCAGATTGCAGAAGGTTAATAATAACATAATATAAAGCGTCTTCTCTTCTCTCAAAAAATGCAAAAAAACTGTTTTTTTCATATGGTTTTTTTTGCCCTTTAAAACGATAATATTAATATTTTTTCTTTCTATTCTCCTTGATGGCTTTGCTGCAAGGCAATTGCCAGCTCGATTTCTTAGCGACCACGAGCCGTCTGGTTTAAACCATGTCGTGGCCCCTTATTATAGCAGTCTTAGCTTTTTGCTAAAATAATAGCATGTGTAGATTAAAGGCTGTTATTAAACAAAACAACAGAGGATCCAGGAAACACATATATCAGACAAACAACTGCAATGAAAGGAAATATATAAGGCATGTATAGTAAGGAAGGAGGGTGAAGTCGAGCATTATAATTTAATTTTTATTCAGGAAAACGCATTGACATATTAAATGTCAATGGGTGGTAAACGTCAATATGACTTAAAACAGTGGTGCCAGTATTTTGACGTGTCTCGAGACAGTCTTGATTTTGCCTGCCAACAAGGTCGAATGTTACAAACCTACAAACTTGATAAATATATATTCTGGTTTTTAGATAAAGCAAAATATTTCGTAAAAAGTGCATCCAAAGTACGGGCACGTATTACAATAAGTAATATTTCACTTTTCGCATGGCCCTCCGCTCGCTACGGCGGCTCAAGAAAAGGAAACTAACCAGGGGCTAACCCAAACGTAACCCAAGACATACCCAAAATCAAGATAAAACTGTTTGATAATCAAAACTAACCCAAGACATACCCAAAATCAAGAAAAAAACTGTTTAGGAAAGAAACAACCGTAAAAAAAAAGCAACGGGGCTTGAACCCGAGCCGCCGCGGATAGTCACCGAATTGAGACCTAACCATCTAAACCTTTTGACCACGAGGGCTCTAACTGCAATTTGATTGCATCGCGAAGACATCGAATGCAATCGAGTCAACGCCACCGACACTAGGTGGCGCTGGAGACGCTTTTACCTTGATGGCAGCCAACACCAAGTCTGTCGCGAGACACTCATGTATTTTGAGCATCGAGATAAAATATGAAGGAGACGACATTACGTGACCGACGTATTTTTAATTCCGCCATGTTGTTACTACACTTCTGTCACCGCATCGAGAGAGAGGTTTCTATTCACTTAAATCGTGTTTTTTACATATATTTAATACTAGTATTAAATATATGGTTTTTAAAAGATTTTTGTGATATTTTTGAGTAAATCATTATGGTATCTTGTACTATGCGTAGTTGCTGTAGCAAAGACGGTATAGACAAGAAGAAATCTACGGGAATAATGTTTTATAGGTTGGCATAAAAGAGAAACAGAGCCGTACTGAAAGTATTTTTGGTGTATTTTTGAAACGCGAAATTGCTATTTTCGCGCCTTAGCACCGAATCCCTCCCTGATCACATCCTGAATCTCATAACTTTTAGAAACCGATTTCGACGGCGATGGCAGAGAAATCGAACACAAATGGGATTCGCTCACGTCAATGCGCTGTCTGAGGAAATAAGGGTGAAAATTCGCGGACACAGAAACCAAACGTGGCTTGCACACGATATGCAGGGATGACGGTTCGTTATGGAAGCTGGCCAGGCGAGTCCGCGGAGGTATTACGTAAATGGCTGTAATACGGCACCAAGGCCGTGAATTCGGCGATGACGCTGAAAGAGCGGAGGTCTTCGCGGACTACCTGGGCAGCGTCTATAGCGCGGCGCCGGACACCCTGCTAGAGCAGGAGCTCATGACGCAAACCGCGAATACATTTAAACAATGTAAATACAATATTCCCCTAACAGTGCTTGATAGGCTGAGAATCACCCCGGCGGAAATCCGCAAAGCTCTCGGCCGTCTCCCGAGAAATAAAGCTCCCGGTCCGGATGGTATTCCGAACTCAGTCCTGAAAAACTTACCCCAAAAAACCATAGTTCAGTACATGCACATAATTAACGCGGTTATCCGGCTGCAACATTTCCCTGCTTCCTGGAAAATAGCGTGCATAATACACTTCCCAAAACCAGGGAAAGACCTGACACAGCCTGCATCATACAGGCCTATATCGCCACTGAACACCCTCGGGAAGCTGAAAGGCTAATCTTACCGAGGGTTATTAGGGAAATCGAAGGGCTACAAATCCTACCTCAGGAACAATTCGGCTTTCGCGATCAGCATGGTACTGTCATACTGGTAGCGAAAATTGCGTCCGATGTTTATAAAAACTTCAACAACAAACAGTCTACTGCCCTTCTGCTACTGGACATTGAGAATGCGTTTGACAGGGCGTGTCACGATGGGTTGCTGTACAAGTTTTTGCCAATCTACAAGATGCCGTTGCACTTGACAGCACTCATCGCGTCATACCTTGCCGGGCGAGTCTTCTCTACGAATATTGGCACTAAGCTCTCTGCCAGCAGGAACCTGCTAGCGCGGGTGCCCCAGGGTACTGTATTGTCGCCGATATTATTCAATATAGGAGATATCCCGTCATGTCCTAACACCCATAAAGCCCTATTCGCTGATGACATAGCTTTTATTCCCTCAATCCTCTAGCGGAGGTGGCGAAGGATAACCCAGAAACATATGCATATTCTCATCCCTTACTACGATAAGTGGAAAATTTCCCTAAACCGTTCGAAAATAGAACTAATTGTAACCACCAGAAAACGTAAAGACATAAATGCCACCCCTCTAACGCTAGATAACACCCCAGCACTACCTAAATCTAAGGTCAAATACCTAGGCATCATCCTGGATAATAAACTAAACTTTTCACAGCATATACAAGCGGTAATTTCTAAAAATGCTATTATCAAAAAAGGGTTGAATACCCTAGTTACTGCCAGGTCGTTTTTAAGTTCTGGCAATAAGCTTATACTTTATAGAGCTATCATCCGGCCAGCCCTCCTTTATGGCGCCCCAGTCTGGTGCTCTGTTGCCGAGACACATAAAAGAAAACTTCAAGTTATACAAAATAATTATTTGAGGGCTGCATTTTCATTAACGCTCCGAGATCCTGTCAGGATAGAAGATCTGCATCCGTGGGCAAAGATGGAGTACATCGATTCCCTCGCATGCAGATTCTTCGAGCGGCAGATAGCGGGCTCCCCGCTTACGGCAAACATCGCCAACGAACGATAAAACCCGGAAATTCCCGTTAAACATGGTACTATTTACAGGGAAATTTCACGTTTTTACCGGCAACTTATGCCACCTTATGCTGACTTTCCTCAGGAGTCGCAATAAGGAAGGCCACCTTCAAAATCAGCCCTAAAATAACCCCACAAAAGTATATTTCTTAGTGTGAAAATTGCTTCGAGTATTAGGAGCACAGAAATGCATCACCTCCTTCAAATAACGCGCGGGATTTGTTATCGCCAGGCCAATCCACGGCGTTCGGACGCGTGGGCGGGGCTGTTAAGGGAGCTGGCTGGCATATAAATATGCTCTAGTCACCGTTTTAACGCATATGATTCCATTCCTTGTATCCGCAGTCGGTACAGCGGTGCTCGCTCAATGCGACCTGATACCATTACATTACTTGAATAGACTTAACATGGTTCCTACACTCTTTGTATGTAGTTATAAGTGTTTTGTCAGAATACCTACATGTTGTATATATTGTAAATATAAATCTTAGCTTTATGACGCCCTGTTCATAAGAACAGTTGAAGTAGGGTTTTTCCTGTAGTTTTCCCTACATAATCATATCTATTTACCATTTCTGCGGCATGTACTCCAAAATAGCAGACTTTATGCCAATCTCTCATTATGATAACTTTGAAGGGGCAACCCATGTAAAGTTTAGCATCAAAACGAAGAGTACTGCACACCTAGTGATTAAAGTAGGTTTACCAGCGACCCCTTATGGGTGACTCTACCTGCTGGCCACTGGCAATGCAGAAACATTGCCCGGCTTAGCAGCAGTGTCAAGTTCTGTACCATGCTTGACATGTAGTTAAGAAACCTTTGTAATGAATCAAATTAATAAATTGTTGTTACAGGTATTATTATGCCTTTGCATGGCCCTCCGCTCCCTACGGGGGCGCAACCAATAAGAACTAACCAAAACTGAAAGGATGTACGTACAACTCTTGAATATCGTCCCAGAAGCTGCACGCTTGTGTAGTATGTTGTTCAAATTTGAAATGCTAAAGTGAAAATTAGACATTCTAAAATAGTAAACAAAAGCGCGAAGCTTCCGGGAAGATATTGAAGGGGTGTACGCACAGCCTTGTACCAAAACTAACCCAAAATTAAGAAGAAAAAAAATTAATAAAAAGCAATTATAACCTTAAAAAAAGTAAACAAACATCCGTCGCGACCGACGGGAATCGAACCAGGGTCACCTTAGGGGGCCTTGATCGATCCCGCGGCGCACAAATGACAAGCAGAACGTCTAAAGCTGGATTTATAGATTGACATAACATAAGCATAAGCAGAGAGCCTATAACCAACTGGCATAAGCATAAGAACTTAAACATTCAAATTTAAGTTAGGCAATTTATAGATCGACATAACATAAGACACAACATAAGCTTGACCATTGAGACAATGGCTTGACATAAGAAGTTGACCAACTTTCAACTTCTCATGCTATGTGCTTTAGTTCGACCGATGAAAACAGAATTATCATTGTTTACCTTTTGAGAGAATGACATAATATGCGATATTCAATAAAGTTTAGTTTTTTTTTTGTTTTTTATTATGCTTTTTACTCTGAAAATGGTAAGCATTTATAAATTAATATACATAAAATTCTATAGTATACTTTTCTGAAAAAATTAAACAAAATTATGAAATTTGTAAGGTTAGTATTTTTGCTTTACGGCTCAGGCGCAACATAACTAAAGCGAATGGTTCTAGCCTCTCGTAGCCCATTGCATACGCTATTGCCAAACTTAATCTAGTTTTGCGCCATGTCTTCGCGATGTAATCAGTTTGTCCCAAGAGTCCTCGTGGTCGAGGAGTCTAGATGGTTCGGTCTCAATCCGGCGGCCCGGGTTCTTATCCCGTTGCTTTTTTTTTGTTTTTTCTTGATTTTGGTATGTCTTGGATTAATTTTGGTTAGCACCTGGTTAGTTAGTTTCCTTTTCTTGAGCCCCCGTAGCGAGCGAAGCGAGCGGAGGACCATGCGAAAAGTGAAATATAAATGGCATAACACATAACACAAGCCCATTAATAAACCGACCATTTATTGCTTATGTGCTTACGCTATGCTATGCTTATGTTATGTAAATATATAAATCCAGCTGAACTATTAACTATTGCACTAACAAGACGTTGAAGGAATTTCGCTAGACCGTAAAGAAGACATCACCGACTGCTGTTGCTGTTCAGGGATGCCAATGTGGGAACATTTGCTCACATTTGTGAGCATTTAGTATCCATAAGCCGAAAAAATAAAATTTTATTTATATTATATAAATTCTAATTTTATGTAGACATTTAGCCTCCAGCGACGTTGCCACCCTCTGTCCCAACGTCACTCGACACTCGACTTTCCCTGATTTTGATTTAAAATGTATAGTGACTGTAATCGATTGTGATTGGAATTGTCAGAGCCATCTAGTGATTAGATTATCCGCTCAAATGTCATACAGTAAAGTAATAAAAGGCATTTTAAGATCCTTTACAGGCGCAGGCGATTATGAGAAAATCGGCCTCTCCTATTGGTCGATCCATCTAGAAACGATCCGCCTCCATTCGTGCCATATTCAAAATTAGAATCAAGGCATGTTCACAAAATAACCTTTGTGGGCATGTTGTAATATGTATTGAATGCAGTGGAATATATTCGCGGAAGTGCTGACAAAGTACGGGCACGTATTACAATATGTCTTCGCGATGCAATCAGTTTGTCGTAAGAGCTCTCGTGGTGGAGAGGTCTAGATGGTTAGATCTCACTTCGGCGGTCCGGGTTCAAACTCCGTTGTTTTTTTTTATTTATTTTTTCAGGTTATGTTTCCAAACAGTTTTCTGTCTTGGGTTAGTGTGGGTTAGAACTTGGTTAGTTTCCTTTTCTTGCGTCCCCGTAGCGAGCGAAGCGAGCGGAGGGCTATGCGAAACGTGAAATATTACTTGTTGTAATACGTGTTCGTACTTTGTCAGCACTTTCTACGATATGTTTTGCTTTATTTAACTAAAAACCAGGATATGTTTAACAAAATCCGTATTATACTGGATATACAGCAGCTTGCATGTATTTCCGCTAATACATTCCACTGCATTCAATACATATTACAACATGCCTTGATTCTAATTTGGAATATGGTGCGAATGGAGGCGGATCGTTTCTAGATGGATCGACCAATAGGAGAGGCCGATTTTCACATAGTCGCCTACGCCTGTAAAGGATCTTGAAACGCAAAGTATTAACGTTCAATTTCGGTAACTTAAAAACAAAAAGAAGAGAGCAGTATTCGATTGAGACTGTAGATTAGGTCAAAATGAACTGAAACTGAACTGATATTTCAGTTCAGTGAGCCAAGGTCAAATGAAATTATGAAAACAATTAAAAAAAAGCCGATTGACAATTGACATTCAAATGCCATCTTTTACCTGAAGTATTAAAACGATCTAAGTGATCCCGCTCTATTTTCGGTTCACTTACAGGTGCTGGATCACTTTTAAGGTAGTGGGGGCACAGTGATTTTTACAATCGAACACGAATCAGTTCAATAAAGTTCAGTTAAATTGATCTGAATCGATCCAAAATAGTGAATCGAATACGGCTTAGGTCATCCTTCTCGGTTCATTTTGATCCAATTTGTCATCTTTCTCTTTTCAAAAACTTAAAAGAAGATAAATTATATATTTAGTGAATGTGAGCGTAATGTGAGCGTTTTCACTTCATAGGGGGAGCATTTTGATAATTTACCGTACGTACAGTGACTTTATACAATAGTCAGTGTAATTTACCGTTGGCATATTGGCAACGCTGTTGCTGTCGTTCCCGCAAACGAATAGTTTATTTTTAATATATATTCTTTTATCTATGACGAAAAGTAGGTGCTTCCCGCTCAATATTTATCTATGAGTAGCTGCGTTGCTGTTTTAGTACATTTGTACTAAGGTTAGTACATTTTTATGTGTATGTACAATAGTACATTTTATAGGGATATTGGTCAAATTTAGTACATTTCACACGAGCGCTCAAAAATGCAATTTATTTCATGCAGCAGGTCCATCTAGTAGATAAGAACCTTTAACTTAAACCATATACGTATAAAAGAAAACGCTTCTGCCTCCGTCACATGTGTCGCTGGTAATATCCTGCCGGCCGCAGAAATCCCCGATCGTCTGCTTTAAACATATTTTATTTTCAGTTAGCTTAGCTGGAATGAAAACAAAAAACATGCTTGCATTTGCAGCAGATAACTGCGCCACAATGATGGGTCATTTGAATGGGGTTCAGGCGTTATTAAAAAATCTAAATCCAAATTTAATAGTTATTGGCTGTAGCGCTCATTCATTTAACTCGAGTTCTTCTCATGCTTGCGCGAAAATACCTAAGGCAGTAGAGGACCTGGCCAAAGACATTTATGCGCATTTTGCACACAGTTCGAAAAGTTTAAATATACTTAAAGAATTTTAAGCATTTTGTGAATTAAAACCCCACAAAATATTAAGACCTTTTGGAACTAGGTGGCTGCAGCAAGTTGTAGATAGAATAATAGAGCAATATGATGCCTTAGTTTTATATTTTACCAATACAGCTTTTGAAGACCAATCCCAGAAAATAGATAATATACTGTTTGGTTTAAACAACAAAATTTATAAAATGTATTTTTGTTTTTTGCCCTATATCTTAAAAATTATTAACTCAAATAATGCGGAATTTCAGTCAGAAAACCCAAGATTACTTCCAAGGATTAAATCCTTGATTACTTCAGTTGTTATCCCGTGGTTCACTTTACTACAATCAAATTTTAAAAATTAGGTACCTAGATTTGAATTATATTTCTAAGACTGAAATATGTAAAATAGATACTAAAAATCCCTCAAATTTTCTACCAATTGAACATTTATATATGGGATATAAGGTACAAGAAATTAGTCAATACTCAAATTGATAGAAAGGACCTACATAACTTTCGTTTAAGTTGTTTAAATTTCTATATTGAATTGTCATCACAAATAAAACAGTTTTCCATTTGACAATGATCTTTATACTCAGTTAACTTGGCTAGATCCTCAATTTTTTTTCTGAAAACCGAGCAATTTCTATTACACCTTTGATTGAAAGCTTTCCAAATTTTGTAAAAGACCAATATGAGAATATTAATATAGAACGGAGATTACTACCAGAATTGCCAAAAAACAAATTCAATTCGAATTTGGAAGAAATTAAAAATTGGTAATTTTTGATTTATTGTTTTTGTGTTTAAATGTTTATTTGATATAAACAAGTACGTTTGTCTTTCAGATGTTTATCTTAGGTTAAAAATTTTGTTTTGTTTAACGTTAGAATTTTTCTTGTTTTTGGTTTCAAAAATAAAAAAATATATGTATTCGTAATTATAAAGGACCTGTAAGTTTCATTTCTATAAAATTAATTAACCTACAAAATACACTTAGCCAACGAATACAGCTTTTAATTGGCGATAAAAAACTGTTTAGTATAATTTAGTACATTTTCCCGAAATTGTAAGTACATGGGTAAAGTCGTCTGCGGTAACACTGATGAGTTAGTGTTTTTCTTTCACCTACACCAACTGCACTTGGTGTACGTCAGTGTAGCTCTACCAAATAATCGTGCAGCAGCAAAAGAAAAAGCCATCTCACCGTTGTGCTCGCAAAGTATTATTGCCTTTTTCATGATTTTCTTACAAAATTGCCTTGAGCCTTGGGCAGCAACAGCTTATCAAAACTATAAGTTAAGTTCTGATTTGTTTACTATTTTTCCGCCAGTTCGCCATTGTCCCTAAATGACACTCAGTGTAAGTGCACCGGAGAAAGAAAAAGGGTTGGTGCAAAAGGTGTACTTAGTGCAGGTGAAAGAAAAACACCTAATAGTCGGTGGAGAAAGTGCTGCACTAAATGGCACGTGTGGGTTCCCCATATATTTAATACTCCTATATCGTGTGTCAAGCTTGTTTACTATGGAACTGCAGTTCGCCGAGGATGTACTTCTTGCACTCATTGCACTTGCTTGATGTGTACTTTGGTTAATTTGCGCATGAGCTAGCGAGGCAAATAGTATATTTCACATATTAAAATCAATAAAATCATAAATATGGTATGTACGTTTTGAAATCCAAGTCAGTGTGAAACGCCCTCATCATAAATTAGTATTTATGTTAACAATATAATTTAGGAAATTTATTTGTCGTATAACTTTAATGATATTCCAAAAATGAATAGATGTTTGTGGTGGATAGAAATAATTGAGAAACAACATATGATTACAAAACAACATGAACCTTAGATTTCAAACAGGATGTAACTGCAGATATTCATTTATATATTTTTGGGTTAAGAGGTAAATAAAACATGATATTATGACACTTCTAATTTTATTGCCCCTTAAATAAAATAGTGTATTTTTGTCTTATATAGATATTCTTCTTTAGACGACATTTGTTTGGCTTCATGGAAAAATCTCACATTTATGTACAAATCCATAATTAATTTACATAATTGTATTCTATGATTGGCATCTTCACTACAAGTTCACCGACAAATTGTCCAAGTTTGAAATAACAATAAACAAAGTAAGTATAGGCATTTGAGTAAAGTACAAAGCAAACAGTAAACACCAAAATGAACGACTGTAAACGGCAACAAACAACAAAACGGCAAAAACTTCGAAATAACAATAAACAAAGTAAGTATAGCGATTTGAGTAAAGTACAAGCAAACAGTAAACAATGGACGACTCACAATGACTTTAATACTGTAAACGGCATATATTTATTAAATATATGGTAAACGGCAACAAACAACACAACGGCAAAAGAGCTGACAATTCGGCCCTCTATACGACCACGCACACGTGGAGGCGATCAATAATCGAAGGGGCACCGCTTATTGGTTGAAATAATTGACTTGCGCTCAAGGCTGAAAGTACACATCGATCATTCTATCTCGTTTTGATTTCGGACAAATTTTAGCTCGACTCACGATATAGTAGTATTAAATATATGGTGTTCCCATGGTACACTTTTAGCGGAACTGGCGTAACACTGACAGGAAATCCGTACATTTGATTGGTTTAAAATCAGCCATGTCGCCAAAGTTCTATTTACCCTTGAAATACGCAACAAGTTAACTTGAGCTCAACTTTTTGCGGATTTTATCATTATCATCTGTCAATAATGTCATAATAATTCATTGAACATTTCTCTGGACATTCGGAAAAACTTAAAATACTTTTCTTCATCGTTCCCATACATTTCTTTTATTAAATTATTGCTCGCACCCTGTGGCAGTCTTTGATTATGTATAAATATGTCTCTAACCAAGAATCTTCGAGTACTTTTCTCAGTTCTCTTAATTTTCAGATAAATAGTATATAAATTTAATAGCTTTCTACGATTTTCCACATTTTCGTAGGTAAGTGAACCCCCTTGTTCTTGAAATAAGTTCCCCTATAACTAATAAAAGGGAGTTTACTTCACTCATTATGTCTTTTTTGTTGCCTATTGCTTTTTTTCCTAAGTTAGGGGGTAAGAAAGTACTAGATTTTATAAAAAAGTACTAGAATTTCAGCACATCAAATATGGGTAAGAAAAAATGCAATCAATATATATTTTTTTAATATTATCTAATTAGGTACACTTAATCGTAAATAACTTTTAATAGACAAATAATGTCGTATAAGCCTAATAGAACTAAATAATGAAAGCAAAAAATAAATATTTTTCCAATATAATAAGTAGGTATCTATGTAATTTTTTAAAACTAAATAATTTTTAATTGTCAGAAATCAACAAAAATTATAAACTATTTATAAGTTACTTTTCTCTTTAAAAGGGAAAGTGAAAGTTCTCACATATAGCAACAATTTTCACCCAATTTTTCTTTGAAATGTAGAATATCAATATTGAGCCTGTTTCTTATTTTAGTTTTTAACAAATTTACGTCTGAAAATTTTCATTCAGTTGGTTTTTCATTCTTAAAACTTTAGACCAAAAAGTTCCTATTGTAGAGGTTTGCTCTATAGTCTTCAACTCCGAGAGATCAGATAGCATTCGCCATTTATAATTTAGGTTTTCGATGCCGTCGGCGCCGGCTCGCAACTAGGGTTGTTAGATCAATATACCATTGTTGATAAACACGCCGTCTTAAGGGCAACTTGAAACCAAATTGCACATACATACAAAGAAATATTACTTTTAATATAGTAAAAATCTGGAATCTGCTTTCTGCAAATCTACGAGTACAGGCACCAACTAAGATATTGTCCAGGCTGAAGGCATTCTTGATACAAAAGGCTTATTATAATTTAAATGAATTCTATGAAGATCGAGAGGTGAATGGAATGGAATGAATGAAATAAGTGTACATTGTTTCTAATTCCCGTTTTTAATTATATTTTTAATTAATTTTTTATACTAAGTAAGTAAGATATTAAATCTCATATATCTATGGTCTAAGTTTACATTTTTATGACACGATCCATATCCTTAGTGGTATTTGTTGTAATTTTGTGGATCTAATAAAGAGTTAAGTAAGTATGCTATTAATTATTTGTCATGTGTCTTATTCAAATTCAAATTCAAATTCAAATTCAAATTCAAATGGTTTATTGTCCAACAGGTTATCCCAATAACAAGACAATGTAAAATAACAAAAAAGTAAAATATTTTTACAATAATAAACGAAAGATACTATAAATAAATATATATATATAAGAACAAAGAACGATATATAGATAAATATAAATATAATTAGAGAATACCCGACTACACAAGATGAACATGCAACTTCACCTCCCTCTTAAAGCCTTTTAAAGTTAAGTTGAACAGTAAACAGGTCCAAGCAGTGGACACTATTCATCATGCTAAACCAGGCGCATGCCCTATAGATGGTCTCTTTGACAGCCACATTGGTGTGGTGTGTGGGGAGATAAAAGACCAGGTGTCTGCGAGTGTTGAACTGAGGGACCAAAAAGTTAATCTTGGACAAGAGATCCGAGGCATCAACAGAGCCGTTGCACAACTTATACAGAAGTACCAGGCTTGCACAGACAGTGCTGTGTTTCAGGGATAAGGTTTTAAAGCGATTGAGCAGTTGGCCCTGGTCGATACCTCTGGGCGGATAGACACCATCAACCCTGAAAGAAAGCTGCTTCAGGAATCTACGCTGTACCAGCTCCAATCTATCCACATGCACATTATAGTCAGGAAACCATACTGGGGCCGCATAAAGAAGTTTAGATCTTACTAATGAATTATAGATACTTATTCGGCTGGATGGGTTCGCAAACTCGGAGGTAGCCCTAGTAACAAACCGAGTATTTTTAAAGCTGATGACACCACCTCATCGATGTGCCCGTTGAATGTCAGTCTCCTGTCCACAATGACCCCCAGATCTCGCACAGCCTCCGAGTCAGGGAGTGAAGTGTCACAGAGGGTGTAGTTGTAACGCTGTGTGTTATATATTAGGGAGATGGTCATTTTTTTACACTTCTGAAAATTAAGTGGAAGGCAGTTTTGATCACACCAAACACTCAATCGGTCAAGATCCCGCTGAAGAAGCTGACAATCATCGAGTCCCTGGACGACACGAAAGATCTTCATATCATCGGCAAAGAGGAGGGAATGGCTCGACATGTCATTGCAAATGTCATTTATAAACAATGAGAACAAAAACGGTGCCAAAACACTACCCTGAGGGGCGCCAAGAGATGCCAGGAAGACCCCAGACCTGTAACCACTGTACTCGACAAATTGCCTTCCACCTCCCAAGTAGGAGGCGAAGAAGCGTAACAGACTGTCATGAAATCCCATCCTTTGAAGTTTAAGATTCAAGATACTATGATTCAACTTGTCGAAAGCCTTCGAGAAGTCCGTATACACAACGTCGAGTTGCTGCTTAGTATTTATGGCATGATAGGCGGTGTTTAAAAAGGAAGTTAAATTAGTAACAGTTGATCTGGATGGAAAAAAACCATGTTGGTTCGGAGAAATAAGATGTTTTACTTGATGGAACAGTTTATTGTAAAGACAGACCTCAAAGGCCTTCGAAAAGTTTGACAAAATGGATATTGGCCGATAGTTGTCAATATGGCTCTTATTACCACTCTTGTAGATAGGGCAGATTTTACCGCACTTAGGTCAGGAAAGACACCCCTGGAAATGGAAAGATTGAATATAAAGAGCATAGGTTTCACCAGCACTGATGCGCAGTCCCGCAGAATAAATGACGGAATGCCATCCGGCCCTGCAGTTTCCTTATTTTTAAGACCTTTTAAAGCAGATAAGATGTCTGTATTGTCAAGGGCAAAAATATTTATGTTTTGTGCGTTGTCATTATCACTCTCAGTAGACTCATGATCATTGGTAGGAGAGGAATCAACATAGACCCTTTTGAAGTAGTCAGCAAAAGCGTTCACAATGCCGTTGGGAGAGTCGAAGGCAGTATCGCCGAAAAACATTTCACCGGGGATACGAGAACTATTTTGCTTCTGTCGAATAAATTTCCAGAATTTTTTTGGATCATTCACAATCGAGTCCTCTGTTTGTGCAATGAACTCTTTGTATGCTAAGTCGATCTTAATTTTGATATTTGCACGCATTATTTTAAAGGCATTATAATCAGTATGGGATTTAGAAACTTTCCACTTCTCGTGCAGGCGAGACTTTCAGTTGTTTAATAATATCCCCAGTATACCAGCAAGGGTAGGAGTATTTACGTTTTTGAGAGCGAAACAGCGGAATTGACCGATCAAAGAGGTCGTAGATCCTCCCGTACATTGCCGAGACAGCCCCATCAACGTCGGAAAAAGCAGCGAGAAAATCCCAATCGGTCTCAGATATAAGGTGATATAATAATGGAAAATTGGCTTTGCGAAAATTGTAGTTTCTGTCTTATGTGAGTGACCGCCGATTAAAAGCGGCATGTTTTTGTAATGACGTAACATTGTGAAAACGTACTAGATTTCAGATTCAGACTAAAGCTGCATTTACATTCAATTTGAAGTCAAATTCAAGTTGAAATTTGCCTGCTTGTCATATGGTGACAGCACGTAGCATTTACATTGGAGAAAATTCGAAGTTGACTTTGAAGTGCACTTTGAATTTTGTTAAGCTGCTTGCCAAACGCAAGCAGAAAATTAATTTATAGGTTAGATTATTTTTGTTTATCTTAATATTCTTAATGTTGCTTTGTTTAGGTCAGGTCTAATTTATCTATGGATTAGGTAAATTTCAATTTTGTGTTAGAATAAATTAACATTTGTATCAAACAATTTGCACACATGTAAAATGGACTTTGAAGGACCCCACTTTGATGAAAATGATTTTTTTGAAGGCACTGTAATTGAAAAAAACGATTTCAACGAGGAATTGTTCTTAAAAATGTTTTGTAATTATCTGGCAATATACAACACACAAAATAAAACATTCCATACGTATAATTACGTAACCTAAAAATTCGTTCAATGTAAATGACATATTTGCGAATTGCACTTTGACTTGGACTTCAAATTGAATGTAAATGCAGCTTAATCTTATTTGCGTACTGAATGTATTCAAAAATTACTAGATCTGGTACAACTGTACTAGAACACTGACAGACTGACACTGACTTAGTGCAGGTGAAAGAAAAACACCTATTTTCGGCATTTGGGCCAATTTTTGCAAGCAGGTGAATTGTTTTAAAATATATAAAGCTTATTTTGTAACAATTAGATACGTTTTGAGGAGATAAACCTTCTGTTTGTGCTAATAACTATTATGTGTATATCATTTTCAGGATGTGTACAAATAATATGTGGTACGTAATTTATTTTCCATTGTTTTCAACTTTTTCTTACAAATATGTTTCGTCCGCAGATTTGTTTCTCCTTGCTTCAAATAACATTTCCATAGCATATTCGAAAATTGTTTAAATCTTTGGATGGTCAAGGTCACCAGAACCTTCTTTGGTTTGTTTGAAAGCTTAACTTAAATAGAACAAATTAGAATACAAAAATCAGTGGATTATACACTTTTTCCTTAAAAAATCACAATTGTTGTCTTGATTTTGGGTATGCCTTGGGTTAGTTTCCAAACAAGTTTTGTTTGGCTGCGCTCCCGGAGCGAGCGGAGGGCCATGTGGGAAGTGAAATATTAGTAGAATGATAAAAAATTACTTACTAAATGAAATACACACAAATCAAATATATTATGATTATTATGGCCACCAGTTGCTAAAATTTCCTTATTTTCACGTTACACACGAGAAACTGGTATCGAGTACTGCGAGTAGCGAGTAGTAGTTCGTCGTTCTACGTCAATTTACCTCAAAACTCGAACTTTGGGAGCTTTTTTCAGCTTAAATGTGGGGTATCCCCAGATTTTTTCTCTAACTGTTATATAACGAGAGCTTTCTACTAAAAATAAGAAATGCTTTAATCTGGATGTATCCAAAGTTACTGCTATTTTTGTTCAATATTAAAAAACACTATTTCTCCGCAAATATACCTAAGATGCATGTGTCGATATTTTGTGTGCAGGATTATATAGGAATCCACTTGAACAATAAAAACTCAAATTATCAGGTGAGATTGTCACTGATCCGAAAATCAGAATAAAAGTTGAAAAAAATTAACGTATTCCCTTAATATGATTAGACCCCTTTATAAACATAGTCCTTCACCTCAGCCCCCGTGAAAAAGTAAACCATACACCATTTCGTTTATTGGTTTAGTCTAAATTCTAACATATATAACTTGCACAAAACTGAGATTTTGTGAAATGAGCTTGAGTAAATCCTACTTTTTTTTTAAAGGATACCCTAATTGTTTTCCATTAAAGTGGCAACGTTGCTTTTAAATCGTAAACATTGTTTGTGTTTTGCTCTTCATTAATTTACTGTTTTCTTTGGGTTTAAGACCCATTAAATTGAAAGATCTCTACACCCTATTGTTCTGTTGGTCCAAGTAATAAGTGTGATTAAGTGCGACGATTTTTCTTCAGCGATTGCATGGAAATCGCACAAAATTCGATCGCTTTCACGTGGTTATCAGCGGACGTCATCTGGGAATTCAACAGGCGGCTGAGTGAGTAACGTCTTTTTGTCGTGCGCATTTTATGATTGCGTCCTGCAGCGCATTTGAATGTCTGCGGCGTTGCCGGCTTGTGGTGTAATTCTTTAACATTTAATATGGGTTCTGTGGCAGTGTGTGGAAAATGTTCCAAAACAATTTATCCGAAGTCGCGGGCAATACAGTGCTGTATATGCAGCAGCTGGTCCCATGTTGGTTGTACAGGTCTTTCTGCCTCTGATTTTAATAAAATTTGTGCAGAAACAAGGAAGAAAAATAATCATGATTGGACTTGTGAAAAATGTAGCGAAATTAGGGTCAGGTGTCGTGCCTCGCTCAATATAAATGAGGAACGTCCAGCTAAGCCTGTAAAAACTAAAGCAGCTCGTTCAGACCATCTCTCTGCACCTGATCATAACAAGTCTAATTCTTCCCAATCGGCGACATCTGCTGACCTCTGGAACAGTCTAGGTACCAAAATAGAAGAAAAACTGGTTAACAGACAAACGGTCGATATGAGTGATGTTGCTTTAATTATTTTGCAAATGTTTAATGCTCTTACAGAGCAAAACAATAAGCTTACTGGTCTGATTATGGAAATTCAACAACTCAAATCTTCGGTGCCATATGAAAATGAGATTTCACAGTTACGCGAGGAAATTGAAGTGTTGAAGAATCAAGTTCAGAATAACCCCAATCCCACTGTGAAAAATGTTCCACCTGATAGCGCCAGTGACATCTGTTCGGAGATTCAGGATCGCAATCTTAGATCTAAGAATATTTTATTGTTTAATGTTCCAGAAAGTAATGCCTTAGATTCCAAAGCTAGAATTGACCATGACAGAAGTAATGTTGTGGATTGTTTTACTAAAATCAACGTTGCGTGCAATAATTTTAAAGCTTTCCGTTTGGGTAAACCATGTAATAATAAAGTAAGGCCTCTGAAAGTTGTTTTGGGTGATTCTGCTTTGGTTTCTTTATGTCTAAAAAATAAAGGTCTTTTGACTGATTCTGATGTCCGCATTAAGGCTGATCTAACTCAATTACAGCGTAATGAAATAAAAAAGGCGTATGAGGAGCTTGAAATTAGATCTGCTAATGAGCAAAACTTATGTGTTCGATACATCAATGGAATGCCAAAGGTTATTAAGAATTCTTACAACACAAATCAGAATAAGTCAAAAAACTAACCATATATTTTCATAATGCTGGTGGTGTTCGCACAAAAATTGAACAGCTTAGACATAATGTTAATTGTTGTGTATATGATATTTTAGTAATTGTTGAAACCTGGCTAAATATTGATTATTCAGTATCTGAATTGGGATTTAGTGATTTTAATGTTTTCAAAATAGACAGGAGTCAGGACTTAACAGGGAAATCTAGGGGTGGTGGTATTTTGGTTGCCGTCAGGAAATGTATTAAGGCATATAAAGTTGAGGTACTAAATACATCTGTTGAACAGATCTTTATTCATACTGCCTATAATGGTAAAAGGTTAATTCTTGGTGCAATATACATTCCTCCGGCCTCGCCAGTATCACTTTATGAGAGTTGTGCACAGCATCTGTTTCAGGTTGTCAGTATGTATCCGGAGTGTGAAGTGATGGTATGTGGGGATTTTAATTTGCCAGATGCTACTTGGTTTGTTTCTGATAACCAATTATGTGTTGACAGTATAAGTTCATTGACTTCTGCTAATCATTTATGCATGGCCTGTAACTATGCTAGCATGCTGCAGGCTAATCACATTCCGAATGCATATGGTAAATTTTTAGACCTAATTTTTACAAATGTTGTGGGTGTCACTGTTGCTTGTGCAAGTGAAAGCCTTACGAATATCACACAACACCACTTAGCGTATGAAATGTTGGTTCCTATTAATTTGGTAAATTCTCTCAAGTATGATGTGTATTACCCCGATTTTAAAAACTGTGATTTTGGTGCACTGAATGGTTTTTTATGTTCTATTTCTTGGGAACAGGAGTTTCTTTCAAGTGATGTTAATGTATGTGTTGATCATTTTTACAGTATATTATATTACGCACTCGATTTGTTTGTTCCAGTTAAGCACTTTAAATCATCGACTTTCCCTTCCTGGTTCAGTCGTGAACTACAAAAAACTGTTATTGCAAAAAAAGCTGCACACACAAAGTTTAAAAAGACTAAGAGTGAAGCTGATTACATGGATTTTTCTAATTTGAGAAATAACTGTAAATCTTTACGTGATAATTGTTATAAATCCTATCTTGCCAAGGTTAGTCATGATGTAATTCAGAATCCTAATAACTTTTGGAAGCATGTGAACAGCTTACGTAATACCAACTCCTATCCCAATAGTATGTACTTAAATGATAGGTTTGTGGATACGGGTCAGGATATGGTTAATTTGTTTGCCCATCATTTTTCAAGCACTTACAGAATCCATGAAGGTACTGTTCCAGATTATGATTCTAATTATGTTCTCGATCTTAATTCAGTTCAGATATCTTTGTGTGAGGTTTATGACGCAATACTCAACCTTAGGACTAAATACTCCTATGGCCCAGATGGTATACCATCGGTTTTGTTAAAAAGTTGTGTGTGGTCTCTCAGCAAACCTCTCCATCATATTTTCAGCCTTTCTCTAGCCTCTGGTTATTTTCCTGAGTTCTGGAAAACAAGTTTCTTAACACCCTTACATAAGTTTTCTTAACACCCTTACATAAGAGTGGTGATATTTCAAATTATAGGGGCATAAGTATACAGTCTGTCATCCCTAAATTGCTTGACAATCTTTTTTCTCAAAAACTCTCATGGCACAGTCGTAGTATAATTCTTAATGAACAACATGGATTTGCTGAGGGTAAATCCACCGTAACTAACTTGCTTACATATCAACATTATTTGTTGGGTGCCTTTGAGAAGTATGGCAGAGTGGACAGTGTCTACACTGACTTTTCGAAGGCGTTTGACAGAGTAAGTCATGTGCATCTGATTCGAAAGTTATCGGCTATGGGTCTGGGTGTGAACCTTGTGAATTGGATTTATAGTTTTGTTTCAAATCGTACTCAACTTGTACGCATAAATAACTTTATTTCTCATGAAATTCAAGTGTTTTCGGGTGTCCCACAGGGTTCGCATACCGGTCCGATTTTATTTAATCTTTTTATCAATGATATTTGTAATGCTGTTCACCATTCTAATTTTTTATTATTTGCCGATGACCTTAAAATCTATAGAATTGTTGGAACCCCATTTGATGCTCAACTCTTGCAGGAAGATGTTGATAGTGTGGTTCTGTGGTCTGTGGAAAATGGATTGGAACTAAATGTTGAAAAATGTTTGAGCATTTCTTTTGGTCGGTCTTTAAGTAATTTACCAGTAAACATTTACTCTATAGATGGTACGGCACTTAAATCTGTTACTAGTGTTAGAGACTTGGGTGTATTGGTGGATAGTAAATTGACATTTGTGCCTCATTATTCTGAAATTAGTAGCAAAGGTATGCGTAATCTTGGGTTCGTTTTGCGTAACTCTGCGCAACTATCATTGACCTGCTTGAAAGTCCTCTACTTTTCCATTGTCCGATCTGGACTTGAGTATGCCTCTGCAGTATGGTCACCTTCCTATGACTGCCACATTGAGACCATAGAAAGTGTTCAAAAGGCCTTTCTTCGTGCTATTGCCTTTAGAGCGAATATTAATATTTACAACAACTTCCATATTAACTATGAAGAAGTACAGACCAGATTTAACATTGTGAGTCTTAAAAATAGAAGAGTTTGCTCCGACCTGTTGATATTCTACAAGATATTAAATGGAATTTACTATTGTCCTGTGATTTTATTAAATATACCCCTTAACACCTACTATAGATGTCATAATCCTCCAATGTTTCGTTTGCCCTTTCACCATGCAAATTATGGCCTCTTCTCACCGCTAACAAGAATGATGAGTGCATGCAATGTGCTTGACCTTGACCCTTTTATAGGTAACCTAAGATCTTTTAAAGAAAAGTTGTCTAGTCAAATTTTTTGAGATAGTTGTAAGTATATGCAATATTGATCCTGTGCAGTTTTGTGATATTGTTGTTAAGTTTAGATTTATGGAGATTTTGTATGTATATTTATATTTGCCACAATTTGTGACCTTATATATATTTGTGTATTTTTTTTTTGTAAATTGGCTCTGCCGTTGAAATAGATAAATAGATAAATAGATAAATAGATAAATTAATAAAACTAGATTCAGTAATCTTAAGAATATACGGTTCTGGATGTATCAAAATTTACTGCTATTTGTATTTAACATTGTAAAACACTATTTCCGCGCAAATGTCCTTGTATAAATATGCATATGCCGATATTTTGTGTAGAGGATTGTAGGAAACCATTTGAGCAATAAAAACTCAAATTATCAGCTGAGATTATCACTGATCCGCAAATCAAAATAAAAGTTGAAAAAAATTTAACGTACTTTCGTAATATGATTAGACTCTTTATAAACATGGTTCTTCACCTGAGTTACCGTGAAAAAGTAAATCATACACCATTTCGTTTATTGGTTTAGTCCAAATTCTGACATAATTTGCACAAAACTGAGATTTTGTTAAATTAGCTTGAGTTAACTCCCAAAAGGTGCATTACACTTTTTTTTTAAATGGGACACCTTGATTATTTTTCATTAAATAATTTGAGATAACCCATCTCTTTAAAATACTATTTCATTAGACCTGATACCTTCATTTTTGAGACACCCTATATATGTGTATATTTTGAACTCCTAAATTTATTATAATATGTGGAGAACATATCACAGTCTTTACACACGTCATTAGCTGGTCTAGCATAACCTTGACAAAGGACTATGGATGCCATAATTAGTTCTGTGAAACTTGACAAAGAATAATTTGGACTCACCAGTTCGTCTTTGAGGTACATTAAATGTAATAAGATCCAGCAGTTCAGGACATTTAAATAAATTATTAACAATTTTATATAAAACTGACAAATCACATTGCAAGCGGCGATCTTTTAAAGGTTTTAGATTTAAAAAAACTTTCAAAGTAACTATAATCAATTTGTTCTATTGGTATGCCAATTTTATAAGCTACAACTCTAAAAAAAATCTTTTCTAAAACATGCACATTATATTGTGGAGACCAAACAGAACTAGCATATTCAACCACATCTCTAACATATGAACAATACAGTGCCTTAAAACAATTAATGTCATTAAAATCTCTAAGAGTGCAATTAATAAAACCCAACAGCTTAATAGCTTTCGTCCTAATAAAATTTATATTTTAATCGAAACGCAGCCCACTATCAACATATACACCTAGATCTTTAATTTCATTAACTCCTTCCGAGAATTCACTATTAATGGCATAATTAAATATAATATTATTCTTCTTCTTTGAGACTGTCAAGACTACATTTTTCTACATTTAGGTTCATACCGTTAGCCAAACTCCATTTAGAGAGCAAATCTAGGTCTCTTTGTAACATCAAACAGTCCTCATCATTATTAATAATTCTAAAAAGCTTTAGGTCATCCGCATATAACAAACATTTAGAGTACTTAAATTTATCAGTGAACAGTGATATCATCAATAAAAACATTAAACAAAAGAAGTAACAGGAAATTCTTTTGAGAGAGTATTTTTTATCTTAACAATTTGTTTTCTGTCACTTAAATAACTTTCAAACCAAGCCAATAATGATCCATAGACCCCAAAAGATTTTAATTTATTTATTAGTAAGTCATGCTGAACCCGGTCAAATGCCCTGGAGAAATCTGTGTACACCACATCAACTTGCTGACGATTCTCCAGGGCATCAGACAGGAATTCAACATATAATAGCAAATTTGAACTTGTCAATTGACCCTCAATAAAACCATGTTGGCTACTTGATAAAGCACTATAGAAGAATGGAGATATTTTCTTTGCAATTATACAATCTAGCATTTTAGCCATCATAGACATTTTTGAAATTGGACAGTAATTTTTAATATCACACTTATCACCAGTTTTAAAAATAGGTGTGACGAAAGACAACTTCCAAAAATCAGGATAAGTATTAGTGCTTAAAGAGAGTCTAAAAATCTTTAGTAAAATTTGAGATCACACAATAACAATTTTTAAAAAACAACACAGGTAAACCATCAGGACCAGGACCCAAATGTGGTTTAAGATTACTTATACAGTCAATAACATCTATTACGCTAATATCACAGCCATTAAGATCTATCTTGCTATTAATGTTACATTCAGGAATATCACAGTTTAGTTTTTCATATACTGAGCCAAAATGCTCAGAAAAAAGGTCTGCTATTTCATAATCATAATCATAAATTTATTCAATATTACATAGTAATTTACACACGTCAATGAATAATAATAGTAAGAATACAAATATTTCAAAACATTACGTGCCTGGCCTCAAATTGCCAACACAGTACTAAGAAAGTAAAATTTTAAAAACAATATAGACATATTTACTTATGTACTAAAATAAAAACACAACACTAGTTAAAATCACAATTTAAAAATTCATCAAAAGAATAAAAACTGTGGAATATTAGGATTTCTTTAATTTTTGTTTTAAAATTTGACAACGGCAATGCCTTAATCTCCACGGGAAGAACATTAAAAAATTTTATCGCCCAGTAACCAGGGCCGCTCTGACACCTCCTTACCTCTATTTCTGGTTAAATGACCATGCACGTCCTCGTGAGCAAGAAACAAACCCATGTTCTTCCTGACATATAGAAGATTCTCCAAGATATATATGGAAGGCACAGTAAGTACTCTAAGCTCCCTATAAGCTTCTCTACAGTCTTCTCTGAAACCTAATCTGCTCATCAATCTAACTGCTCTTCGCTGTAAGCCAAAAAGTCGCCGGATACCAGCAGCAGCATGACCCCATGCAAGCATTGCATAGGAAAGATGGCAATGGAAGATAGAAAAATATGCTGTTTTTAGCACAACAAGGGAGACATTGTCTCTCAGGCTCCGAAGAAAATAGAGAGCTTTTGTCAGTTTTGATGAGACATAATTGACATGATCGTCCCACTGCAACCGAGGGTCTACATAAACTCCGAGGAACTTAGTCTTGTCAATATGAGAGTTGACCGTTCCTAAGTCTCTCATCGAGAAAACCACTCTCTTAGTCTTATCCTGATTCAGCAACAGTCTTATAGTGAAACCACTCCTCAGCCCTCGCCTGCGCAACCACAGAACTCTCCAGGGAGGCCTCCAATGTACTAGCGCCGACAGAAACCGATGTGTCATCAGCAAAGAGGGTATACTTAGATATAGGATCAGTCTTTGGTAGATCATTAACGTATCTTAGAAATAGTATGGGGTCCAAGACAGAACCTTGGGGAACTCCAATAGTAATTTCACGCTTTGCCGATGTCACCCCTGAATACCGTACAGCCTGACACCTACCCTCCAAATAGGACTTCAACAAGTTAAGACTTTCAGGACAAAACCTATATGCCCTAAGCTTCCGAAGGGCAATTCCATGGTCAACACAGTCAAAGGTCTTACTAAGGTCACAGAACAGAACTGTGTTATACTGAAGGTCATGAAATGAATCAAGGATATCCGAAACTAGATCAAGGATGCCCAGAACTGTGATTTTATCCTTTCTAAACCCAAACTGACATTTGGTAAATAAATCATTTGTTTCAAAGAATTGCACAATTTGTCTCTTCATACATTTTTCCAATATTTTGGATATAATTGGAAGTAGTGATATTGGGCGGTAGTTTTCTGGCAAATCATGATTTCCCTTTTTAAACAAAGGTACTACCAACGCACTTTTTAACTCGGTTGGAAACATATTTTCTTTGAAACACAGATTAATAAGTTTGGGGAGGAGTATCAAAATTATATTTTTAATGGTTTTAATCACTTTCACATTCAAACCGTATATGTCGCGACTGGCCTTGTTTTTTAGATTGTTAATAATATCACGAACTTCATTGAAACCTACCTCTGAAAATGAAAAGTTGTTCAATGCTGGAATTTCTTTTTCTAAATTTGCTATGGGATTTATATCAGACTTTGGAATGTTTTTTACAAGTGCTTGGGCTGTATCAAGAAAAAAGTTATTAAAATCATTGGAAGTCAGTTTGTCAGTAGGAGAGGTTTTTTTAGATTTACTTCTTTGTTTATTAATAATTTGCCACATACACTTACTAGAATTACCAGAAGAACGAATGAAATTGTCGTTTGCTGCAATCTGCCTATATGCCTTTTTATATTGGTTATATTGATGCTTGATATTGAAGTCATTATACTGTAAACTATGCTCACCAAGCAACTGTAATTGTTCCCTCATAGCCCTTAGTTCATCGTTGAACCAGCTAATGTTGCTTGATTGATCTGAACGCACAACATATTGTTTCTCTGGAAAAGATCCCAGAAAGGCTTGTTCCAGGACATCCATAAACCTATCAAATTTGTTGTCAATATTAGGAACAAGATTAGCTGCCGATACGAAATCCCAGGAAACCTCTGCTACTATATTATAAAACATAAATAATCCTCTTTGAGTTATTGGTCTACATACTTTATTCTCTAGTGTGAAACCTTTCTCCTGGAGATGTATTGAAAATTCAACTGTCTGACCCATGTGATTAGAGATGTTAAGATCTACCACTCCAGTACAAAGGACATCTGCGTCAGCACTCACGAAGATGTTGTCCAAGCAAGCCGCGTGCCTGGTTGCATTGTTTGTATCATACCAAAGCCTGACAAGGTGTCACACAACTGAGCTGCACTAACCTCAGCAGTGCCAAAATGTACATTAAAGTCGCCAGCCAAAACAATTAACCTGTCGGTAACCAGTGCATCAAATATGCTCTCCACTCCCGCCAAGAACGTGTCAAAGAGACCCGACGGGGATCTATACACAGTTAAAACATACATATTAAAATCTTTGACAAAAACACACGAATATTCTATACATTTTTCCACATTATAATTCTCAGAAAAGGTCTTACTCTCTGTCTCTAAGCTACTTCGAACATATATGGCCGTACCACCTTCTAACGAACCCTTTCTAGCCGAATATCCCACAGTTCTGTATGCATCAATCTGAAATATGCAAATTTCAGATTCCAACATCCAATGCTCTGTAATGCACAGTATGTCTATGTTTTTATCGATAAGTGCCTCCAGCTGCAACACTTTATTTCTTAACGACCTCACATTTACATGCAGGATTTTTACACGTTTTCTTGTGCTTTCCGCCTCAGTTTCGCCGAAACTGAGGCTTGTCAGTATTATAATCATTGAAAGACATTGAGCTTGGTATTTCAGAATTTTTATTTTTAGCATGAATATATTTCCAAAACTGTTTGCAATCATTACTAATATTATTCTGTATAATGTTAATATGATTCTCATAACTGGTTTTAGTAAGAATTTTACATTGACCACGATAATAAGCAAAGTTTTGATAGTCAATAGCAGATTTTGTTTTTTTCCAATTTGTATGACTTATTTTTTTATTAATAATAGCTGACTTTAGCTCATTACTGTACCAATCTGGATATTTTTTACTTCTTGAAATCAATTTTGGAGTATAGCAAGTCAATAGCATTAAAACATGAAAATAAAATACATTCAATGCACTATTAATGTCCACATCTTTCAATAGCATATCCGAATCAATGCTGGCAAGATAAATATTAAGGTCTATGTAATTTGCTGATTTAAAATTATAATATTCATAATCATTAGACATAATATAAGGAACTTCAGTGTTATAATGAGACAAATAAAAAACAAGAGAGGGATGATACTTATCACAGGGAAGTATGGAGTTATCACATATATTAACATTAAGATTCAGTTCATCCGAGAAACTGAGATCAAGTAAAGTGTCACTAGCAAATTTTAATTATATTTTGCTGAGAAAGGTTTAAAAAGGTAAAATAGTCAACGATAATGGAGGCCTGAGGGGAAACTTGTTGATTAACACTCACACCATAAACATCATATTCCCACACAACATTGGGTAAATTGGAATCGCCACAGATGACAATTCTGTCATAATCAATGGAGAGTGTAACTTCTTCCAGAGCGTTACAGAAGGCTTCATATAGGTCAGGAGTCGATTGTGGTGGTATATATACAGAACCAAAGAGCATCTTGAAATAATTGCTTATTGTTAGCACAAACAAGTGCTCAACATTCACAATCCTAGTTTTTATTCTTCTGGCAGTCAAGGACCTCTTGACTGCCGATCGATCACATCTAAATACATTAAAACCATCAAAGCCCAGTTCATCACTACCCATGAAGTTGTTGAGCCAAGTTTCAGTAAATGTTATTATGTGGCAATCACTCAACGAGAGAACAAAGGCTTAACTTTACCAGACTTGGTCTTTTTTTTTTGAGAATTATTATAAAAAAATCGAAATTTCAACTTTTTTATTATAAAATACCAAATTGTTTTGTATTCTAAATTCATGGCAATGACACAGAACCCATCATTAAAATGACCCAATATCATTGACAATATTAATGCCCAGTATTGTAACTATAGTGTACTGTATTTGTATGAATAAAGTAAAAGTAAAAATAAAGTATCCAGCATGCTTTAAAATAAGTATAGTCAAAAGCGATCTTATCGTGCGGGTCCAAAGTTCACAATTTTCAGTAAAAACTTCATTCGTGGCAGATTTTGCATGTAAAATCTGTCAAAGGAATGACATTTAATGAAAAATGTGCCCTTTGGGCCCGCATGATAAGACCGCTTTTGACTATATTAAAAATGAACACATCTATCACTGTTATTTTGATAATTTTATAGAAAGTAATGGCCTGGTGACATATAGGATATAGGTTGTGTCGATTTTGCAAATTTTCTTTTTTCATTAGAAAGGGGCTATCCTATAGAATAATAGTTTAAGCTAAAAAAATCGGAAGATGCGGCACATATGAGCCAAAAAAATGGTCCCAAAGTTCGAGTTTTGACACACCTGAAAATCAATTCTCGGGTGAAAATATGAACTGGGAGACATTTGCATAGAACGAGCTTTACCAACCAGCAGTGCCTGAACTTCTTTTTTTTTAATGTTTTAAATGAAAGCTCTTTAAACTATTAGGAATGTGGTTATATACCTTTATACTCTCATAGATTATAGATCTCTTTATTAAAGATGAGTGAGGAATGGGAAGAGGTATGTTGTGTATATAATTGTTGTGGGTAATATTGCTAGAATTTAGTTCTTCACGATTTTTTGTGAATAAAGCGTAGTACAGACCGGCCAACAATCGCCCGAATACATGTTGTCAACACTGTTGCCAACATGTATCCCATCAACTCGCAACAAGTTGATAGATACACGGCAGCATAGCGCCGATGTTGTGCGGCAAGACATCAAAGAATTTTGTTGAGTGTTGCATGTATCCGTGTTTTCCATTTCAAACGGAAAACATCGCTCTGTTTGGACGGTGTTGCCAACAAGTAACGTCGAATTGGTCGAATAAGACTAGGTATCATCTACTCGGTAGTCTGTGCTTTATTTTGTTATTTGTTACAACTGGCATGTAGGTACGGTAATAACGTTAACTTCATATAATAATGTGGACTTGTTTTTTCACAGTAGCTTGGTCAATTTTGCTGTTTTTTTTTACATTTACATTTATTTAGAAATGATTTATACTGCATATTATTGACAGAACATAAAAAAGCTGGAAGTGACCCATATAAAATATATGTCCATAATATGTTTGTGCGTACTTTTATTATTTGTTGACACAAGAGAGTGTAGTTCCTTGTTATCTCTTTACAGCCAACATGTTATGGATCAAAGAGCAAGTGGTAGAACTCATTAATGCTACATACGTCTCCTTCACTATGGGACATTTCATGCCGAGAATATCGAGATAGAAATCTGAAATATGATGAAATGTCGAAGATGGCTTCGCACTTTCAAACAAATGTTGTAAGAACTGTCGCTGCCACCATCTTCTTTTTCTTCTCTGGGCGTGGGAAGCTATTATCATAACAGCAGCACTAACACCAGCAGCAGTAGTGCATTTTCGCCAACACTGCGTTTAGTTTCAACGTTCAACTGGGTTTGGTTTGGACGCACAACACTGTTGACAACATGTAGCCAAACACAAGTTGTTGTATCCAACAAATATGTTGCCATGACCCGTCAATATGTTGCCAACAGTTGACAACATTTTGTTGTCTGGTTTGTACAGGCCTTAAGTGATCCTGTTTCTACAATAAACAAACAACACATGGTAAAAAAATTTTCTTCTTTAAATAGAAGTCGACAAGAATCTCTACTACTAGCACATAGATATCTAATAGCATGTTTTTGAATTAAAGAATAGAATAGAATAGAATAGAATAGAATAGAATAGAATAGAATTTATTCATGTTATGGAAGTTACAATGAAGTTAAAAAAAAAAACTTACAAAACTTCTTACACACGTCAGAACAATATAATATTAAATTAAAATAGATACCTATATATGTAATGTTAAAACTAGTATAAAAATCCATAAAGTTAACAAATAGATTATTCTGTATAATATTATTTTAACTAACAATTACATCTTACGGTAGTTTTTATACTGAAATGCTCAGTCTATTAGCTAAAAAAAACAATTAAGTAAAAACACTAAGTGTAATAGAAAATAAAAACATACATACAAAACATACATACAATTATTCATTCATACACAATTATAAAATTTAAAATCTCAATATATAAAACTGCATTAAAATATGTACTAGGAAAAACCCATGAGTTCAAAATAATTGGACAAACAAGACATTTCGAAAATCAGGTACAGCTATTTAAATTTTCATACATTTCGTTAAGTGAAAAGAAAGCATTCCGCAAAAGAAATTTTTTTAAATGAGTCTTAAGTTGTTTAGTTGGCAGAAGCCTAACGCCATCTGGAAGTAAGTTGAATAGTCTTATTCCATGGTACCTAACACCCGTCTGACCCCTTGTCAGTCTAGTATAAGTGGTCAATAGGTTGTGTCTGTGCCTGGTTGCATGGTCATGTTGTTGCGCATGTGAGCCATATTGATGATTATGGTTTTTAATATACATTATACACTCTAAAGCATATAAGCATGGTAATGTTAGAATACCCAGCTGAATGAAAACATGCTTTGTCTCATCTCTGTAGCCCAAGCCTCCGACCACCCTGACAGCTCTGCGCTGGAGACCAAACAAGCGATGGCAGATAGGTGAATGACCCCACGTCACAATTGCATAACTAAGCCTTGAATGGAATAGAGCAAAATATGCCATTCTTAGTATGTGTGTACTAAGTTTGTCCGCTAATTGTCTAAGGGCAAATATACTTCCACAGAGCAATCTTCTCATAGCCTCACCATGTTTGTCCCATCTCATCCCAGGATCGAGAGTCACACCCAGATATTTAAAGGATTGAGGATTAGACTGGAGCCCTCCAAGGTCGCGGGTAGACGACACCATGATTTCAGTTTTAGATCTGTTTAAGGCCAATCGATTTCCAGCAAACCATTCCTCTGCCTTCAACTGCGCCCCAGTAATGCTCTGTCTCAGATTCTCCAGGCATTCATCAGCCACATAAATCACAGTGTCATCGGCATAGTAGGTGCTTTTGGTGGCATCAAGAAAGTGCTCCATATCGCTCAAAAAGATGAGGAAGAGAATGGGGCCCAATATGGAACCTTGTGGGACCCCAACACCTATATCCAGCACCACAGATCGTTCACTGTTCAACAACACTGATTGTTTTCGATTGCAAAGATATGATGCAATCAGTTTTAGACATGGCTGGCCAAAACCCAGTTTTTCGATTTTAGCAAGAAGTAGATCATGAGGGACACAGTCAAACGCCTTACTCAAGTCGCAGAAGATGGCCGCTGAATAGAGACCCTCTTCAAAACATTGTAGTGTGTACTCGATATATTTCAATATGGCATCTGTAGTGCATAGATTTTGTTTGAGATTGAATTAAATAGATACTGTCTATACAATCCCCAGAAGCAAATTCCATATCTCATCCTAGATTCCATAAAGGAACAATACACGTTTTTTCCCATGGACTTTCCCAGTTCAGTAACAGTAACTGACTGCATATATATATTTTTTCTACTACCGTGCGTAAAGTACTCACTTTACACACTCTTTAAGATTCGTAAAATAGGCATTTTTAATGTGCAGTGCGTAAAGTAAGTTATTTTACGCACTAGTGCGTAAAGTAAATCTGACATATTTTTTGACGTTTAGGGCAGTGCATAAAATAATTTATTTTATGCACTAGTGCGTAAAGTAATTTAATATTATTTTTGTTTTTTCATATATTTTTCGATAGTAGACAAAATTTTGTATGCTACTCATGTGTAAAGTAGCCTTTTTTTATTCATGGGATTGTCGTATCAATTTCGTCTTTTTTCAGTCAATGCTCTGTTAAACATATAATTTGGGGTTTTTCATCCAAAGTATTTAGAAACACTTCCAGGTTTAAGGTTTTGTTTCTCAGACATTGGATGTTTTGCTGTAGGATGTTTATGCTTGTTAATTCTCTCGATTCCCCCTCAAAACTGGGGGTCGTCTCATGTGTAGAAAATAGATAACTACGATACCTTTTCCCCATGGCTTGGGGGCCATAACCGTAGCTTTTACCTCAAAAGGAATGTGTACCTTAAAAGACCTTTTCAAGTTATCTTTCCATGTGGTCATTTTCTCACATTTGCAGTCTATGTTTACCAATTGATCAATATAGCCTTTTACTTGGACGGCGGTAGTTTCAGACTTCAATCCAGAAATGAACAAACATGACGCTTTTTCAGCCGCCTGCAGGTTGCAAACTTCGCGCCGGCGCGGCGTATCACTGGCGGAGGCCCAGCTTGTTCTTCTAGGTACTGCTTGACTCACAAGATCGACGTAAAGACTGACGCTAAGAGATCGGAAACTCGAAAAGCAGCAGGCCACGCGAGATTTCCCACCTCGAAAAAACTCGCTCCACCAATGATTGCACGGCATGACAATCACATGTTCCTCTCAATAATTCATCCAAGGGAATTAGACGATGGAAACCTGGGATTTCGATGTATATGTATCCAACAAAACAAACTACTCAGAGTAGCCAAAAGGGCATTGTCATTAAGCCACTCCAACTAATAGAATTTCCCAATTATTCAGAGGCAATTAAATAACCGCGCGATGCTTAGCCCATGAACTAATCCAAAACAGTATGCGCTACGAAAGCCGGAAACATTAAAAGGCCACCGACTTTACTGTCACACGCCAAATTCATTTGGTTCGAAATCAAATTGTTTAGCAACGCGAATTTTATTATAATTTCTCGATCTAGAGATCGTCGAAGCGAAGCCAGTCAGAATATCTACGAGGTTTTTTTTTCGCTATTAACCACGAATGCGCTCGAAGCCATATGAATGAGATGAGTTCTAGGGTTATTTACCCATCGATATACGTTAGTCAAAACGACCTGTGACAGCATCTGAAAGTATGGAAATTATTAAATGTAAGAATAGTTTAAATAGAGATAGAGGGCTTATTCCGTATAGTCCATTGTATTGGTTGATCAAGCGTGACTAGTGGGATTCCAGGATTGATTCCTTTGGTTTCGCTTGATCAAGCAAGCATTTAGTATAAAAGAGAGTTAGATAGATTTTAAATTTAGATTTAACCATCTCCAGATGATGCTAACATGGTTAGCGAAACGCGCGTCGAGTGCAATAATTCTGTTTCGGTATTGTGGATAAAACTCTGTTTTAGTAATTTGACGTATAGTAAACTATTGTCAATAAATGTTTTATGCCTATAATCATATTTATTATTTTGACATTTTCCCGGGATTTGTAGTAAAAAATAACAATTTTTATTTTCGTTTCTGATGAGTATTTCATTGCCATAAAATAATATGTCAAATTCCTCTTGGCTTTGAGAGAATTACTAACGGTGACTATACTTTTTTAAAAAAGGCGAATAAATGAAATATTATGTGTAAGTTTAAAAAACGTTTGATCCATATCGCATATCGCCTATTATATCCTTTGTTTTTGGCTTTAATGTTTTTTTGGTTTAATTTTTCAATTCTGCTGAAAACAGTGCACCTATTGGCTCTATTAGTATTCCATTTGTAAATCTGATGATTTTGGCGCGTTTTATAGAAAAGCTTGGTTTTTGGAATAATAAATTATCTATTTAAGGCAATATCACAAATGAACACAATTTCATCGCAATTGATGTAATCAATCACTAAAGGGGTTTTAATGGCGCTTATTAAGAATACCTAATAATTAGATTCTTGTTTAAATAGTAAATTTAAATTTTCGAAGAATCCTCCCTTTTGTTTGCCTCTGAAACGTTCGCCTATGGTGAATTTGCATTGGGGCAAAAATAAATCAGCCAAATGTCATTAATATAGCATAACATGTTTTATAGCATACATAAATGTATAACTAGTACCTTAAATTGCAGGTCCACCACGCGTCTATTCCAGAACTGTCAGCCCTTGCTCCTGAGTCAGTAGTTGAACATAATTCACGTATCTGAAAAGTCCAGCACTTGAGAGGACGAACATACAGGAAAACAATCGGCTATACAAACCAACATTTCGTAGTCTATATATAATACTTAATTGAAAAATTGCAAAAGTGTTTTTCCTTATATGTAAAAAAAATTGATATTACAGTTATTATTTACATGCACAGTGCTACGAAGTAAGGCTTTTTGGAGAATTTTATCGCGCAATCGCTGATGTTAGTTTGTAACAACTTGTGAAAATCGACGTATTTATCTTCTTTGAGAATTTGAATTAGTTTTTTTTGGCAATTTTATATTGTGATGTACTTGAAATGTATGTTTTCTTGATAAAATTTTTAATTGTTGTATAACTTAGGGGGCGTGTATGTTTTGATTTTTTATAGTGTCTGATTTTTAACGCCGAAATATGAGTAGAGTTGTCTTTTAGCAAAACTTTTATTATAATATTATTTAGGTTTTTTTTCTGATACTGGATTTACTATTTTTCAGTTCAGTTTATGCGTTTTAATGGTAATTGAATTTAAGTTTGGTGTTAATAACATGATTGCTGTGTAAAACTGTCATATGCAGCTATAACTAAAGTTGTACACCTCTCATCTTACATTTATCGTTTCTTGTATCACAATCTATTAACATGGTAGTTTTCAATGCCACAAATCTATTTTGTGCATTTAATACGTTGGTATATTTACAGAAGCTGTAGTCAAAGCATTACAAAGGTAATTTAATTGAGAGCAGAGTGAGCGGATAACCCCATAAACATCCCATTTCTTGTGATTTTTTATAATGCGTTAGGTGTTATACCCTCAGAGTTGAGAGCATGAATACCATTAAGAAATAATTTTGTTAAGGTTATAGTAGAGTGCTAATTATAACTTATTTTGACTTGTGTGGGCACCTCGGGGTTACAAGCTGAAATTTTCACAGAATGAAGGTTTTATTATATTAATTCAAAATCCGAAGGTAATAAAAAATCATAACGGGCAAAAGGGCAGTATACCTAAAAATCGACACGTTCATATACGTGTAGGATATTAAATTATGAATGTTTTCATATAAAATTCATCTACATTTTTGTACGAATTATATTTTTTATCATTACTTGAAATATGCAGATTACATTGACCCTTATACGGCAAAAATTGAAATATCTCCCTTCGAACCTGGGCAAAATCTGATTGAAATATACTCATTTTTGTATTCACCTCGCATTCTCTCCGAAATGAAGGCTCAAATCAAAAATTTTTATTCTTGCAAAAAGTTTACCTTAAGTATTTAGAATACATAGGTGCATGAATACATTTTTTTTTGGTAATGGAAAAATAGGATTAAATGTAAAAAAGTAAATTTTTTCTAGCCACGACCCTCCGATCTCGCGTTTCCCGAGTACTCTCGTATCTCACTTTTCTTCAT
>JAEQML010050563.1:0-47693 GCA_016904865.1 Pissodes strobi | reverse complement strand
TCTTGACAACGGGGGCAGATTTGTTCCTCGAAACGTCGACCGTTTTCCCAGTTTAGTATAGGTTTTTCAGCATCGTTAGGGTCACTGTGCTGTTTACACTCCGGAGCCAGAGCAAGCGGCTCTAATTTATGAATAAGTGGAAAGAATAGGCAAACATTTGAAAGGCAAATGATATTGTACGTTGTGGCGTCGAAGTTGTAAACTTTAAACTCAACTTCCTCTTGAAGTCTATTCAGCCCCGGATTTCGGTATGGGACTATAGTTAATAAACAGTATATTAAGTATCAAGAACAGTAAGGGTCGTTTACTGATCGACGATAATATGGGAGGATATCGGTAAACTCCTTATTGCCCGAGATGCTTATATTATTTTTTGCACTACCATTTTACGCAGACATTAAATAAATCATATTTCTTGAGTATATAACAAACTTTCAGCAATGTTTGAAATGTGTTGCTATGGATACGTTTGTTATTGTCAAAAGCGCGTGACATTATACGCAACTTATTTACCGTTCAGCTAAACGGTAAGTTTATTACTTACCGTCGCGTTATCTGTAACAAACAATAAACACAACATTTCGCTCTAGAAATAGATACGGTAAATCACGCAAAATAGCATGGTCGTACAAAAAAGCCTTAACGTCTGGCAGCACATCACTTAATTGCGGAAATTTTTAATGCATGGTATAACGTGAAATTAACTGATTAGATTGCAGTCGGCTTTAATGGACATAGCTATACACAGGGGTATTTTAAGATCCTTTACACAAGTAGGGCACTGAGCATTATGTAAAAATCGACCTCTCTTATTGGTCGATCCATCTCGTATTACAATATGTCTTCGTGATGCAATCAATCTGCCGCAAGAGCTCTCGTGATCGAGAGGTTTAGATGGTTGGGACACACCTGGACGGCCCGGGTTCAAACCCCGTTGCTTTTTTTAAGATTATGTTTCTAAACATTTTTTTTTCTTGATTTTGGGTGTGCCTTGGGTAGTACCTGGTTAGTTTCCTTTTCTTGAGCCCCCGTGGCGAGCGAAGCGAGTGGAGGGCCATGCGGGTCGACCAATAGGAGAGGCCGAATTTTACATAGTACTGTACTTGTGTATAGGATCTTAAAATGCTACACAGGGCACGGGCAATTTCAGGCTTACCCTTGAAGTAGTACCAGTAGGCGGTTCAAAAAGGACGTTGACTTTGGTTCAGAGGACGTGAGATTAATTAGTAAGAACATTGTCTTTATAAGAAGAAAGTCGTTCAACGGGGCATGTGGAGAGGTGCTGCCCCCAGTGGCTGGCACCAAAAACAGTATTTATGAATGAAAACACGTGCAATGTTTACCCTACATACGAAAAGGAAGGGGTAGAAAGAGGAATACAATATTATATTCGCGGAGCCGTAGATTTCCAAGAAATGATCTTCAGCCAAGGCTAAGTGGCTAGAACCGGTTTTATCAGTTTAATTTTAACACACAAAATGAAATTTCCAATACTGCTTCCCCAATCTTGACTTTTCAATTGAATTTATTTTATGTTTGAGAAAATGGTTTTTAGCATTTTTAACACATTGATTTTTGTGTCAATTTCTCTGCTAGTTTCTATTTTATTCATATAGGCCTAATTGAATTGGTGCAGTAGTCGAAGAAAATAGATTTGCATATGCCATTAAAAAATAGGAAAATAATGAACAATAATAAAATCCTATTTGCTAAATGTAAAACGTTTTGACTTGATATAAGTAAAATTTTACAATATAAACTGGATATTTTAACGCATTCAAAATTAGGAACACTAAAAACATATTATTAAACTATAAAAAAAATTATATTTATAAAAATTGATTATTCGTTTCCTATTATTAGTCAAAAAGTAAGATATCACAATTTTTAAACTTGCAATGTTTATAGAGAAATATAGATAAAAATTAAATTTAGTTCCAATAGTAGGTAGGTATAGTTATTTCATGTATTTTTTCTTTTTATAGAAAGAAGACAATTAAACATTTTCTGTAATTTTATGCTTTAATGCACCAGAAACATGTATTTATCAAATTATTGATTAAAATGTCTTGTTATTTGGAGATTAATAATAAAATTAAATATTTTTATTTTATTAAATTTCATTATTTTTGCAAAAGAGGGGGAGATAAGAAATAAGGTGTTTAAAAACTGAAATCAAAACTCTTACCTTGGATAAGTCTTTATTTAATATGAGTTCGGCATATATTAATACTAATTTATGTATCGGTACATATAATATTGCTCCAGGCCAACAGCCAATGTTCAAAACTTTCAATCGCTTGTAGCCATTATTATCATTATTACATAAATGACAATCAAATTAAATTAATATAAATGTACTCTTCAAAATATATACTGTAGTTTATTCGCAATAATCAAGTAAATAATTTTTGAAAAAATTCGGATTTAGGATAGTGAAATAAACAAAATCCGAGTAAAACTATATTTACTCGAAAATTAAACAATTCAATTGATAAAACACATCAACCTATACAACCTTTAAAACTAAAGAACAAGTATATAAGATAAAAAATAAGCATCGAGAGTAGTGTGCTGTTTCGGGCAACTTCTGGTTTGATTCATCCCTTATTTTCAACTGATCATTTTATGTTCACTTGTATTATTTCCCTTTGAAATAATTCATTTATTTTATCTTAGATGCCAAATTTTTTCATATCAAAGTTTTGTGTTATTGCCTATCAAACTTGTAAAGTTATACATGTTCTTAAAATAACTTTCTTGTATATTATAAGTTACAATTAATCACCAGTTAAGAAAATTTGAAACCATAATTATTTTTGCTATTTTTCAATCAGAAGTTGCTAATATAGCTATTGTGATAAACTGATGTATCAAGAGATTAGATCGACTACAACTCCATAAATAAGTACTTATAAATATTACTTAAATATCGAAAAGTAATTGGACTACATTAACATAGATACAACCTAAAAGCATCACCATTTAATAAGAATCAACTAATAAATTAATTATAATCAGTCGATTAATGTTTTATCTTTATTTAAATATAAGATGATTCACAGATCTCATTTATTAGTATTTAAAAATTTATATATGTATATATATTTAAAATTGTCAAATCATATTCAAAATCATGTTTCGTGCCAAAGAATATTGGTCCATAAAACTTACTTTTTAATTTAAAAAATTCAAACTCGCTAGAAAAATATTACTTTTTTACACTGTGAAAAAATGCTTAATTGTAGTAAATTGGAAAAATACAATTATATAATATATATTTAAAGTTTTATGTTCCAGTTAAAAAAAACAGCAAACAACTTTTTCGAATACTAAGTAACTAAAAATAACTCTTGGAGTAATATTAAAATGTTGTTTTTTACTCCGTGAATAAAAGTGGATAGTGAATAAAAAAATTATAACGTCAATTGGCATTTTGAACATGACTTACATTGTTTATATATTAAAGTCCTTAATAAAACATTAATTATGAATTCCCGGTGGGATAAACATGAATCACCTTCAAATCAGCTTATTCGGGCAATAATTGATTTTTTGTTTTAAAAATAAATAGTACATTGGACATGTCTATGCTTTGCTGTATTGAAAGCCATCTAAGTGGCTTTAGCATCAAATTAATGGGAGTATAATGTGTACAGAATAATATAATGCGCATAGCTTTATTTCGTAGCAACTGGAGTCTTTGTATATCAGCCTTTTTACCTGAATGAAAAACAGTAATTGAAATGCGGATATATAATGGTATTATATATAAGAACACGACTCCAGTGACTAAGAATCTCAGCTATTCTCCTAAAAAATTCTATCTTTTCCAATTTTTTTTCTAATATGATCTACATGTAACGAAAAATTAAGCTGAGAATCCAAGACTACCCCTAAATATTACTAGATGCATTTTCAAATAGGCTATTAGATATCTATCTTAACCCAATAATTACTTTCTAGAAATCCATTACAATTCTGCTTAGAGCCAAAAAACCATGTACTTTGTCTTTTTTTTAACCTAAGCCTATTTACACACAACGAGTTATAAAGGATGTCAAGTTTTGATTTCGTAGTATCTACTACCTGATTTAAATCCTTCCCGCAAACACAGATCAACATATCGTCCACAAACAAACTTAGAAATGTATAATTTAAAACTGGGTCTAGGTCATTGACATATAGCACAAACAAAAGGGGGCTCAGAACACTGCCCTGCGGCACCTCTATCTCACTATCAAACGGATTTGAGGACGCATTATTCACTCTAGTCACATGGGAGCGATCCTCCAGGTGATCAGTGAACCAAAAAAGTGCACTGTTTGTAATTCCATAGGCCTGTAGTTTGTGGATAAGTCTTCTCCTATTGATGAAGGTGAAGTAAAGAGTACCCAAGTACACAAAAAGCAGTCTTTAAAAATTTAACTGCTCAGATTTCTTGAACCATATTTAATGGGAAAATATTTGGCACCAATGATGAAGACATACTTTGTAGGCACAGCGATCAAAGAAAGCTTTCTCGCCCAGGAGATGTTCCTTTACAAATTGATGCTCTCAAAATAGACGTTATCTGAAACAAATTAAAATCTAATGTAATTTTGACTTAGTTTGTAAAGAATTTGTTTGTCAAAAACTGAAACAATTAAAACAATACAAATGTGGAACAACCCAAAAAAGTAAATTTAAAGAAATCTAAACGCGCGTGCTTTAAAAGTGCTCTTATACACTTATATCATAATATGCTATTAATTCAATTCAATATTCATTCCATACATTTGTCATCCTCCCTTATACATGCCTATCAATCAATTAATTAACTATTCAAAACTGTTCATAGACACCTAGACGTGCAACATCTACCATGTACTTACGTACAAAATAAACGTTAATATGAGAAAGCATACTGATGGATATAAAAAAGTAGATGTAAAGATTTACCCTATCCCTATCTACATATATATGATTATTATAAAAATGTTCATCGTATTTAATTAAACCTGTTCTGTTTATTAAACTTCGAAACTGCTATTGCATATTACGAACACTCGTCCACGCGGCTCCACTCCGCGCCGCCAGGTAACAGCCCTTGGGAATGCACCAATAGAAATGTAGGGAACTCCCTCCTCGCAACGTTTCTCGTAGGACGCGTAGTAATTTCTTGAAATTAGTCAATGGGCACATTTCAGGCCGGACGCCATCTAGCGATGAGGCCTTTTTTCAGTTCGCGGTTGAATAACTATTCCCTATATAAACAAAGGTAAGAATCATACAAAAAAAGAAATTACTGCTACTACTACTGGTACTACTACTATTAACACTATTCTATATTATACTTCTTTAAACCCATTCGGAACACGCTGGTTTGTGATAATGTTTCGGGACACGAACTGACAACACTGTTTAAAAATCAAGCAACGGCGACCATCCCGCCCCCTGGGAAGTACTGAGTCATTAATGTTTCGTGTTGCGCGACGATAACGCAGTTTAAATTGGTTCCATGATTTTAGTGTTTAAAAGTAGCAAGATGAAGCGGATAACTGAAGAAGATCCGAAGAAAAAGGCAAAGAGACGGTTGCTTGAAGACTTAAGAAAGAAGATGGAAAAATTTGAGAAATACATGGAAAGTTCCATTTCAAGTTCTAGTAAGTAAAGTCCGCACATTATATCAAAATAATAATAGCTAGGATTTATGCATACATCATTATGGAGACAAAATAACGTTTTAATTTCCGTAAGTTAGATAGAACCTACATACGTTTTCTATTAATTAATTTAAAGCAAAGAGGAAGGGTTTTGTATATTGCATAATTCATGACGATATCGATCGATCGACCTTTTTTGTACCATGAGGTAGACGCAGGCTGGAGTGCAAGCAAAAAGTTTTTTGGTGTTTTCTTTCATGGTAATTATATTTTACCACTGAAAATATAGTTACACAACTATATATTTTCTGTGATTTTACTCTGGCGTCGGAAGCGATGTTGCCGCGCGCTCGGCGCTAGTCATGTTCATCTGACTATTTTAAATATTTGTTTTTTACGTATATTTTAAGGAATATTTTATTTTGTTGCATTTAACGTTAGTACGTGGCACAATGTTAATTACTGAAGATTTGAGAGAGAGGTTTTTTCTCTCTAGTCTAAAGTAGAGCATTTCGCAAGTTGTTTTTCCCTTTTTTGGGACAACTAGTCAAAATGGGTACAAGTAACTTGGTTGTTTTCTCACTTTTGTGAGCAACCAGAGATACGATATAATAGTTGTTTTGCGTTTAGCCAACTATTAAATTAAATCGGTACCCACATGTAAGTACTACTATTGCTCAACACAAAATAAATTATATAGTCAGAAACTAATATTGTTTTTGGTCAGGACAGTGACTCTTCAAATTCGCAGTCAGAATCAGAGACTTCTTCCTCGAGTGAACGGGAGTCTCGAGGAAAAGAAGACAAGGAGGCCACCATAAACTTTATTTTGGGAGACGACCCAACTAGTTCTGGAGAGAAGGGTCCTCCTTTATGTGACGCTTTAGTCACTAGATGGTGAAGTTATTTGAGTGCAGGGCTGGAGAAGGATACTAGAGAAGCGCTTACTGCAAAATATAAATTTGCTGAAAACTGCCCCCTTTTAGACGCCACTAAATTAAACCCTGAGGTCGAGGTTTCCCTGACGCCAGCTCAGGTCAAAAGGGATCAATTTTCTATGAGCATTCATAATAAATTAGGGAGGGCCCTAACGGCACAAGGTTCAGTGTTATAATTTTGTCACAAGACGCAGCCCCGCATATGATTGACGATAATATAAAGACAGCTTAAGCTGACACAGCTAAGTTGATTTCTGAAGCACATTACCATACATACCACCGAAAACATGAGCCCTATCCTTCGTTAAACGCCGAGGTTCAGAAGGTGGGAATAAAATCCAAGATTGACTCTTTTTTATTTGGAGAGGATTTCCAGGACAAATATAAAACTGCCAGAGAAGTTAAGAAGACAGGTTTGGATTTGAAAGCAGGACCTTCAGGTTAGAAGAAAGACAAGAAGGATCATTTCAACTACAAGCGCCGGAGCAATAGGCCCAGGTTCAAAACGGAGAAGTGCGACGACAGAAAGAGGAAGGGATGGCAGCCCCAGTGGCGCCGCAGCAGTCTACCCACTCAGCAGCAGCGCAGCTCGAGGAAATATCACAATTAGAGGTACCTAAAAAATATGCAGGTCTAATAAAATTGTTTCTTAATGAGTGGCAGAAAATCACTTCATGCCCAATGGTTTTGCGTTGGGTTTCTGGGTACTCAATTCCGTTTATTGAAAAACCCACTCCGAAATCTGCGCCAAAAAATTTAAAAATTTCTGATAAAGAATTTAACAATTTAAATTGTGCTATTTTAAAGTTGGAAACAATCGGAGCTATTTGTAAATGTAAAAAACACCAACGTGGTGAATTTTTATCATTATATTTTTTAGTACCTAAATCAGATGGTAGTCTCAGATTCGTATTAAATCTAAGGCGTCTTAATAAATACATTATAGCTCCTCATTTTAAACTTGAGGATTTTCGATCTGTAAAAAATTTAATTACAATGGTTCTTATATGGCATATCTGGATCTAATAGATGCATATTTTGTTATACCTATATCCAAAAAATAAAGAAAATTTTTGTTTTGAGATTTGATTTTAATGATACTCTTTTTGAATTTTGTTGTATGCCATTTGGACTATGTATAGCACCATATGTATTTACAAAATTGTTAAAAGCCGTAAATTTTAAGCTTAGATCCTCAGGTTTTGAATCTGTAAACTGTCTTGTGACTATTTTTTATTAGGAAAATCGAAGGAGGAATGTTCCCTTAACGTTATAGAGACCGTAGATTTACTTTATAAGTTGGGATTTATTATTAATTTTAAAAAGAACTCTTTAGTTGCTATAAAGGAATGCATATTCTTAGGCTTTATAAGGAATGGCTTAGATCTTAGTGTTCGACCAACTGAAAATAAAACAAATAAAGCACGCGTTAAGATTAATAAAATTGTGCATAAGCAGAAAGTTGATTGGTTTTTTAAAATCAATGTGTTTAGCATTTAAATACAGTAAAATATACATAAAACAAATGGAAAGGGAGAAATGTATTGCCTTGCAAAATAGCCGGGGAGATTATAACTCGCGATTAGAAATTACAGGAAGATCGCAAAAAGATTTAAGGTGGTAGTTAAAAGAATTGCCATGTAGTCGCCAATATATTGGCGCAATAGAATACAAACTAGAAATATTTAGTGATGCCTCAAACACGGGATAGGGAATATTTTGTAACAACGAAAAAACTAACGGATCTTGGAATGATATCGAATCTACATTTTATATTAATTATTTAGAGATTCTAGCCGCCTTTAATGGTTTAAAATGTATTGCTAAAAACCTTCAGAATTGTTACATCCTCCTTAGAATTGATAATATTACTGCAATTTCTGTAATTATTCGTATGGGGAGCCTTAAATTTTCTTCGCTAAATTTTATTACAAGAAAATTATGGAAATGGTGTGAAGCAAGGAATATTTATGTCTTTGCCTCCTACATTAATACTCGCCATTTTTGCATCCTCTCTTAATGCAAAATGTAAGACCTTTATATCTTGGAAACGAGATCCCAATGCTTTTAAAGTGGATGCGTTTACCTTAAAATGGTCAGAATTTTTTTATGCGTTTCCACCTTTCTGTTTAGTAGGAAAAGTTATAACGAAAATTATTTCAGAGAGCGCCCAGGGAATACTGGTAGTACCCTTTTGGCTTACCCAGAAAGTGTTCCAAATTGCTAGTGTGTAAACCCCTTTACTTTCACCCAAAGAGTGATTTATTATTATGCCCTTTCAGGAAGAGTTATCCGATTTGGGATCGCCTTACCCTGGTTGCAGGGAAGCTATCCGGGAATCGTATAAGAGAAGAGACCTAGCAGAAGACTGCATTCCAATCATATTGGCTTCCTTAAGTGACAGCACTATTAAGTAATGCAACGTGTCCCTTAGGAAATGGTGGAAATTTTGCTCGGAAAATGGCATCGATATTTTTAATTCAAATAGCACGCAAGTACGTAGTTACCTTTTTAAATCAGTGCCTGACTGAGGGCGCATCGTACAATTCATTAAATGCACATTTAGCATCAATAAAATTAATAGCAAATATATCAGGGGATATGGAAATTTTGAAACGGTTCTTAAAACGTTCTTTTAGGCTTAAACCTTGTTTTCCACGATATCAGGAAACATGAGATCCTGAGAAAGTTTTAAAATACTTATCTCAACATTCTCTCTTATTTCCTAAGGGATTTTGAGATGCTTTCGATGAAACTAGTTACTCTCTTAGTTCTTTCGTTTGCCCATAGAATACAAACCTTATCAAAAATTCAGCTAAATAATATATATAATTATGAAGATAGAATAGAAATTGTTATTACTGAAATACCAAAGACGTCTTATCAAAATAAAACCCCACCGATTTTAAGATTCCCTTTATTTACAGAGAAGCCAGAACTGTTAGTGGCAAAAACCTTATTGTTTTATATAGACGCCACCCAATTTAAACGTTCTAATAAAGATACATACATATTTAATATTAACACATAAAAACCCTTACCATGTAGCATCTACCCAAACATTATCCAGATGGATTAAAAAGGTTCTACAAAATAGTAGTATAGATGTGACTAAGACTACTTATTATTTTATTTTATCTAATATGTGACTAAGTTTCAGAGCTACAGTACTAGACATTCAGCGGTTTCTGCCGCTAGTAGACAGAGTATCAGTATAGAAACTATAAGAAGTGCTGCTGGCCGGTCTACCAGATCAAATATGTTTTCTAAATTTTGTAATAGACCAATTTTAGATAAGTGTCTGTTTGCTAAATCTATTTTAGGTATGAAATAAATTAGTTAATTGACATTTGCCTTTATATATTTCTTCCTCTTTTCTTTGGGAAATAAATATATATGAATTAATTGTGGGTAAACTGAGTGAATTTAAACCTCTTTTATCCCTTGGTCTCCTTGTTAGGTATTTTGGCAAGGCAAAATATTACGGTCACTAGATCGCCATAAACTTTCAACAACTTACAAACCAGGGTGTTCCGAATGGATTTAAAGAAGTATAATTTACGGTTAAACGACTTACCTGTAGGGAAGTTAAATCGTAATTATACGATTTAAACCCATTCGGAACACGCCCACCCGGCTCTTCCATCGTTTACCGCCGTATCACCCTTCAAACCCAAGCGATCTAGTGTAGTTTAACTTTACACAAAACATTAATGACTCAGTACTTCCCAGGGGGCGGGATGGTCGCCGTTGCTTGATTTTTAAACAGTGTTGTCAGTTCGTGTCCCGAAACATTATTACAAACCAGGGTGTTCCGAATGGGTTTAAATCGTATAATTACGATTGAACTTCCCTACAGGTAAGTCGTTTAATCGTAAATTATATTCCAAAACAATTATTTGTATCACATATCGATGAAAATGTTTTAATTTCTTATTCTAAATAATTTAAATACATACTTAATGTTTTTAAAAGCAAATTGAAATATGTAATGACTAACTACGACTATTTAATTTATGTAATATGCACGATTCGAGTCCGCCCAAAAATTATATAATAATGGAATTTTAGTTTGATTATAAAATATTACTTTATAAATATTCTCTTTCATACAGGTAAGTTACTTTGTAGTTTCTATATAATTTACATTTTAAGTTATCTCTTGACTATAAAAAATTAAAAATATAAAAATTCAAGAAAGTTTAATTTTTTTTTGTTTGGCACAATAATTGTTTATTTATATAATATTTATTTATCTACAGGTTAAACTAAGCAAAATGTTAACATTGTGCAAGGAAAATATAATTTCAGATTTGTACACCGAAATATAATAGAAACATAAGTTAATTTTTTCAAGTACTAAAACAGTTATAACTACAATACCGAACAGAATTTCTTCACCCGCTAACTATCAGGAAATTATTGAAACTAAACTTAAAATCTTCATAACTCTATTTTATGCGTTACAATGTTTGTTTGATTAAGCGAAACAAAAGAGAACCAATCCTGGGATTCTAGTAGCAAACGTGTGATTGATGAAACTAAGGACAAACATAATCAACGAACCAGGAATAATGTTTTGCAAAGCCCCTGTGGCTCCAGGAATTTCTGGTCGGTAGCAAAGGCAGTAAGTAAAAAATTTACAAAAACGTCTCTCCCACCTTTGACAAACGAACGAGGCATCACGGCGACCACAGCCAAGGAAAAAGCAAATATGCTCGCCAAAATGTTTTCATTGTACTCTACCTTAAACGTCCCCCAAGGCAAGGCTCTCCACCACCATATCGAATATCAATACTACCATGGCAAAAGTTAAGTTTCATTACCGTAATATTCGTATATTCGTGAAATCCTGAAAGAACTAGATATGCAAAAGGCATCAGGACCGGACGGAATATCTGCAAAAAGGGATTTACCCATCTTCTTGGAAAGTCTCTCGAGGGCAACCTGTTTCAAAAAAAGACAAGGAAACCACGCCCTCAAACTATCGCCCAACTGCCTTGCTTCCAATATTCTCCAAAGTCATGGAACGGGTAGTCAATCAGCAACTACTCAAGTACCTTGACACCAACAAATTAATTAGCGATAACCAATACGGCTTTCGTAAAGAGAGATCGACAGGGGATATATTGGCCTATGTCATTCATAGATGGAGTAGGGCAATTGAGAACTTCAGAGAATATCGAGCGATTGCGTTGAATATTTCGGAAGCATTCAACCGCCGTTCTTCTGACTGCCAGTCTCTCTCTCCAGCTGGCTTACCAGTTTCCTTAAAAACCGATCTCTGTATGTTGCAGTTGATGGACACATCTCAGACACATTCACCATTAACGCAGGCGTGCCTCAGAGCGAAATACTCTCACCAACTCTATTCCTCATCTATATTAATGACCTGCTGACCGGAACCAATAATACTGTTTACAGTTTTGCAGATGACAGTACCCTTGTCACCCAATTTGAATCAGAAAAACCTTTACCAGCAACTGAGACTTCTCACCACAGACAGGAGCAGATTACAGCAATTAATCAAGATTTCAAGAGGGTTTGAACTTGGGGCGACAGAAATTTGGTCCAGTTCAATGCAACAAAAACCCCAGCAGTCACGTTTACCAAGAAAGCTAATACGGCGGGCCCCGACATCATTATGACAGGATCGAGCATTCTTTCATCCTTGTCAATTGGACCACTGGGTGTCTCGGTCAACAACAATATGTCCTGGCATGACGCACGTTGCAAAATCGCCCCGCATAAGCTTGGTGCGCTATTTCGCAACAAAGACCTGTATACACCGCAGCAGTTGCCTTTGTTCTACGAAGCGCAAATAAGACCGTGCTTAGAATATTGTTCATATATCTAGGGTGCCGCACCGAAGCACACCCTAAAGCTGCTAGATTCGATTCAAAAGAGAGCTGTGCGCCTCGTCGACGACCCGGAGTTGACAGGATCTGGATAGTCTGGAATTTCGCAGATATGTGGCCGAGATATCCCTGTTTTACAGATATTTTCACTGTAGATGTTCCCAGGATTTGGTGGAGAAACGATTGTTTAGTTTTGTTGCAAAATCTTCGGTATTAGTAGTCTCTGTGTCGAAAATCTCGAAAATATCATCCATATATCTGTACCATTACCTTGGAAAATATTCGAACTCCTGGCTGATTTCATTTTCTAATTTACTCATGAAAAGATTAGCTAAGAATGGTAAGGAGAATATTAGACCCATACGAAAGTATGGAAATTATTAAATGTAAAAATAGTTTAAATATAGATAGAGTGCCTATTCCGTATAGTCCATTTTATTGCCTGATCGAGCATGACTAGTATGATCCCAGGATTGGTTCTTTTTTGTTTTGCTTTATTAAGCAAACAGTTAATATAAAATTGAGTTAAGTGGATTTTAAGTTTAGTTTTAATCATCTCCTGATGATGCTAACAGTCTGTCTCCGTATTGTGAATAAAACTGTGTGTTTGCCGAAGGTTCCAAACCCCAACATAGATAATTCTTTCAAGAACAAAAGAAAGCATTTGAAGAAGTCCAGATAGGTAATAGTCTTAAGCACTGCGAAAAATAATTGTTTTGACTATATACCATCGGGTGGAAAGGGACATGGAAAGGAGCTACAGGGCGAGCGGCTTTGGATGGAACTCCAATCACAGCTAACAAGGATGAGCAGTTGGTTATAATGTTAAAAAGTAATTTGAGATCTCGCAATCTTCTGCGTGCGCCAAGAAAATCCAAATAGGGTTTGCCTCTAAGGCACTGTACCCAAATCATCAAGTCGACTTGATTTATAAGTAATTAATCTTGAAAATCTTCTCCAAGTCCTTTCAATCGACTGAATGTGGACCCGAGAGCAAGATGACCATACAGATGATGCATAATCTAGGTGATGTCTAATCAGAGCACAGTATAAGGTTTTTATAGCTCCCAACCTACGAAACTCATGACACCATGTCTTAATGAACCCCAACAATGCCTTAGATAATATACTTGCGACGTGAGGAACAGAACTCAGCTGCCTATCTAAGTTAATATCAAGGTCCTTGATTTGTGAGACAAAAGCAAGAAATGCCCTATCTATAGACTAAGGAAAGTAAATAATATTTCTCTTGGATCCAAAAACATTTGAACATTATTTAGCCACGTTCAGCTCTACACAATTTACCAGTCACCATTCTGAAAACGTACTCAGATCAGACTACAGCTGCTAATACTGTTCGGAATTGTCAATCTAAAGCAAGAGTTTAAGATCATCAGCGAAGAGAAGGAAGTAGCTGTGATGAAAATAATCATGAACATCATTAATACCTAGGTGAGATTGCTAGGGAATCTGCCTGCACTTGAATCTCATTGGTACCATATCCCTGAAGTCTGAATAATGAATGCGCCCCGTTAGGTAATTATCTAACCACTGTAACAAGCTACCTTCAATCCCAATCAGATAAAGTTCAGGCCCTAAAATACGATAGTAGTTCGATCAAATGTCTTGGAGAAGTCAGTATATATGGACTGCACCTGACTGCCACCCGCGAAGGCTGCTAGCAAAGAATTGCTGTACACAAGTAGATTAAGTTCTGCGGATAAGCCAGCTCGGAACCTAAATCGCTGAACAATAAGAACATTGCCATACTCAAAGCGTTAGACTTGGTACTGAGAATACCTATAGACCTATAATTGTTACCCAGTGACTGGTCTCCAGATTTAAAACTAGTCTTCCAAAGGCGAAAAATTGGTCAGGACTAAGGAATTAATTAAAGATGAACCACATGCCCAAATGAAACTGCAGTGCTGCAACAAACAAGGAGCAACCTCATCAGACTCTGGGCCTTTAAATTTAAATTTACCATAAATGGCAGAAATGTGCATCTCCTAAGAAACCAAATTATCATTGTTGTTAAACAACCTTTTATATCGTTATATGCAAGCTCATTCGAAATACCAGCAGATTTGTGTTTAGAATTGGCAAAAATAAAAACTTCCTAATATTACTATTCATAGCGCATTCGGTTGAGTCGGCATAATGTTTGTTTTCTAATTTAGAAAGCGTCAGAAGTTAGCGTAAGGTTCAAGACATCTTTGTGACTCAAGTTGAATCTAGTAGTTAAATATAGTGGTAGTCGAAATATAATATTTTAAAAATCTTTACTTTGGTTATCCGGATTGCGTACGACACTTTTTTAGTGACTGTGATTGGATGATTGATTCTATCTAAAGACAAGCTTGAATTAGTTTATTCGTGGATTCCCACTCATTTAACTTCGGTTACTTGTCCATTATACAGACCTAGCTATAGCCCCACGACGGAAACACGTGACTAACTATTCAACAAAAATATGATATACTTCAAAACTTGAAGACAGGATATATGGGTAAAGATTTAGCTAAGGAATATAATGTTGGAAAATCGGCAGTCTCGGACATCAAGAAGCATTCTGATAAGATAGATGAGTAATTAAAATAAAAAAATGTTTGATTTTTTAGCTTCTGAGAGACAAATATATTCATGTTCACGCATGCCAGTTAACTGACTTGCATGACAGGATAACCGTGTAGAAATATACATTTCTTGCATCTACGTCTACATGTGGGACATCTTTAAGTTGTTTTTATTGTTTTTAGGTTTGTTGGACATATTATCCGAAAAAGCTGTCATCAAAAACATTACGGTGATAACAAGTTTCTTGCAAGAAGAGGCTGGCTAACAAATTTTACCAAACGCATGGCTTGTGTTGTCTAAAAGTGAGTGGCGAAAAACTAAGCAATAGTCATGTTTAGTAGAGTTTCAAAATAAAACTAAAGAACTTAATGTGTTGCCTCAGCAAATTGTAATGCTGTTGAGTCAGCACCATTTTAGAAAATGTTGCCTGATCGAACTTTGGCACATATTAAAGAAAAATCTGCACAAGGCCGAAAATTTTGTAAGGAAAGGGCAGCTTTTTCGGCATGTGTCAATCGAGATGGTAGCCACAAACTAAAATTATTAGTCATTGGACTTTAGATTATTTAATATCCTTCAGCTTTCACTTAAATACAGGTCAACTAAAAATTCTTGGATGATGCTTTATTTAAACAACTGATTATCGAATCATTTGTAAAACAAGTCATTTTTTGTTGAGAAGTCAAAACCTGGAAGGAACTGCTTTGCTGACTATTGATGATGCGCTTTCTTATGCAATAGGTGAAGATGGAAATATAGTGACAATATTTATTCCACCAATTGGTGCAAAATTTAATTCGTTAGTTAAAGATGCAATATCGTGAAAGTAGTTTGGTTACTATTATCTTTTCCGAAGAACAAGATATCAGCAAAAGCTTAAAGATAGTAACTCTTAAAATGTTTTGTTTATTTTGAATAATTCGTGAAGCAAACTTCCTTTAAAGACGATAGGAAAATGCTGGCGCAATATTTTACTAGAAATGACCCGAGTTGGTGATATGTCTGAAACCGTATAATTGCGACGATTTGATCTCAGATCTCACTAAGCGCATTGAAGGAGAAAACTGTGCAAAAAACCTTAACCGATAACATTAAAGATAACATCACTGACATGCTTAACCAACTAGCAGCAACTAACAAAAACTAACCCAAGGCATGTCCAACATGAAGAAAAAAACTTTGTAGAAAGTTTAACCTTTAAAAAAAGTAAAAAAAACACGAACCCAGGTCGCTCGTATCAAAAGCACAGTGTCTGACAACTGCACTGGACCGTAAATACATGGGTAATTCTGATGCATTCGGCCCCACCCGTACTCTGCGCATGCGAAAGCCCGAGAACCAAAGTAGAATAATTGCTATCTCTAGACACTACTCGTTTTTTCGGCTAGATAATGACTGCCGACAATCGTTTATAAACCCTTGAACGTATCTGTTGTTATTTTGAGAGTGTCATTTGTTTTCACGCGACATCATAAATTATTTGAGGTATGTATGTCAAAATTTAATATACCTAGTTAGAATGAACTCAGGAATGTCCGATTGTGCCTTGTATGTTTGTATAACATAAGTTTAAGTTTCTGATATTGCAGTTTAAGATTAGCTTTTTTTAAACACGTGAGTCAATAAAAAGAAAGATGGTCGTGTATGGAAGAGTACGCTGCTCCAATTTTGGAATATTCCATATTGGGTACACTCTGTTTTTTTGAGACTGCTAAAGCTTCCTATTCAAATTTAAAAAAAACTAATTATTAGTAACCTTTTCTATACAGAAAAATATCATGGGTCGGAAAAAATTGAGAAAACAACACATCGTTCGTATAATCGAAGCTGTAAGTCAGGAGATGGGGTACAAAAAAGCGGCAAATACATTTGATGTTCCACGAACTACATTACCCCGTCTATCAACTAAGCAAGATGCAACACCAGCCCAGGCTGTTGAAACAAAATAAAAAGATCCGCGGTTTTACCACGATAGTTAGAAGAGCAGTTGGTAGATTATCTGCTTCTGATGGAAAAAAGTTTTATCGATTAACACAGTGATGTTAAAAGAATGACCTATCAGTTGGTGACCTTGATTCAAACTCATGTTTCAAAGGTAATGAAATCGCTGGAAGAAAATGGATGGTTGGATTTATTTCTGAGGCGACATAAGGGCAGAATTTCCATCAGAAAACCAACCGGAACGTTCATCCATAGATCCAAAGACTTTAATGAAGAAAACGTGAGCTAGTGTTTTAATATTTTGGAGACAGAATTGGAAAAACCCAAACATTCAGCTGATAGAGTCTTCAACGTGGATGAGACTGGCCTATCTATTGGTCAGTTCAAAGTCCAATATGTTTGTGCGCTTAGAGGAACGAAGCAGGTTGGAGCCTTAACATCTATAAATAGGGGTTCTTTAGTTAGGGCAGTTTTGTGTATGAGTGCAGTAGGAAGTTTTGTTCCATTATTTCTAATTATCCTCAGAAAAAATGCCAATGCTTTATTGGAAAAGGGTGCCCTCGTGGCTCAAAGATTGTCACTTTAGCGAGTGATTCAAGACTACATTTTTATTCAGTAGTTCCTACATTTTATTGAAAAGGTGAAAACATCACAAAATTACTCTATGTTGCTAGTGCTAGACGGACATCATACTCATTGTCGTAATTTGGAGATGATAAATTCGGCAAGGCAGAGTTTTGTTCAAATAGTGTGATTGCCCCCTAATTATACACACCGCATGCAACCGTTAGATCAAACGTTAATGCGATATTTAAAAGCCCATTAAAGTGAAGATATGAGATCATTTTTTGACTCGAAGAGCAACCATGCACTTTTACATTGCTGAACTATTTGAAAAGGCGCAGGCGTACCTAAAGGTGCAAACTGGAGCAATTGCAGTTAACGGTTTTAAAATAATAGGAATATAGCGATTTCTTTGCTGCAGAACAAGAAAGTATTGAGGAGGAGAGGGTCCTGAAAGTATTTCCGACAATAGTGAAGAAGCAAGGGAGTTTATTGGACCCGACAAGATTTCACCGTGCCAATCCTTAAGGCAAATAAAGAACCTCGATAGAAAGGGCGGGCGCCTGGAAAGGCGGTAATCATAACTTTATCTCCATTTAAAGATGAGTTAGAAACTTCAACAGATCCAGTCTCCTTAAAAAAGCAAAAACAATGAAGCGTAAAGTGTTAGCGGAATCATCAGATGACCTAAATTGACCATCCTGTAGTGGCCTTCATCCACGTCAAACAAGTGCTTCAAAGAAAAAGGCGATCATCCAAGATTCTTCCTCAGAGTCAGAATTCGTTAGTTTGGGTTAGTTTGGGTTGAGGATGATGACATAGAAACCCTTGTAGCAGTCAAACCACAGCAGGATATGCTACTTGTTTCTATTGCAGTGGAAATTTTTTGGAGCATAGAAAAGGAGGGAAGTGGATTGAATGCATTTTATGCAAAGAGTCGTACCATATCGACTGCTCGGGATAGGAGTCTCATATTTTCATTTGAGAGTTTTGAAAAAAAATTAGTTTGTTTTGCCAGTATGCATTTCTTGAATATCGAATCTTTCCGATACTTTAAAAAATACAGAATCTGTATTTTACATTTTTTATGTTTTCCTTGTTTAAAGTTTAACAGAAATTAATCTTTGTTTTGTTAACTATGTTTATAAAGTAAAAAAAAATTTTTGAAATTGTATTTTTTTTTTATTTTAAAGCAGATTACTCGATTCCATATTAGGATCTTATAGTATATACCAAATTAGGAACGTATTCCGCATTGGGTACAAAATTCTCCTTTTTTAAAGATTATTTTTTGAGGATCCCGATCAGGCACGTAACTGCGGGTGAGCCCAGGCCTACCTGAGCCAGATTTGGAGGTGCCCTCATTTGTGCCCACCCAAAAATATTTTAGAAAAAAAAATAAACTCCTATATTCCTCACGATATCACGCATCACAATCCAGACAATTTCCCAATCGTTACGCCTACGCCTATGGATTCCTTTCGGTAATTCCCAGTCTGAAAATCATAGGCGTTTGCTGCGTTTAATATAAGAGTAAAAAGACAAATTTTGCTCCAAAGTGATGGCAGTGGCAGTGCATCGGCATCGTCTTCAAAAGCGGATACTACGGATAGATATTTTATCGCAATATGATGAATCTGAGTCGTGTTCGGATAAATCCAATAGCGAAAACGAAAGTAAAGATGAGAGCAGGAATTACCAAATTTTAGACGCATGCGAAATCGCTTCTATATCTGTTATAAAAAGTCCTAACATTGAAAACATTACTGCTATTAGAGTTGCTGTTAAGGGCTGAAGGGCCATCTGACTTATCCCAGTTAAAAAATAAGTGTCCACGACAGCCAAAATTGAAATTTTACCCAACTACAGAATTTGGAAACAAAATGCATAATTTTAACACCAAATGGTATGATCTCTTTCCATAGTTAGAGTATAGCATATGCAAATCTTCGCATTTCTAATATTAAAACCTAATAACTAAAACACTAAACTGAGTTTTAAAAAATAATCAAAAACTTCTTTTAAAAAACGAAAAAAAAATACCAGGCAAAACAAAATGGTATTTCATATATGGCACATCTCTTCCATAATGTATTAAATCACGAGTTGTTCATAATCTCCGTAGTATTAGCAGAAAGAAAGCATACTAAATACGTCCCTGGTACGGTACCCAAACCACCACCAAAGCATTGGGTATGGGTACCACTTACTAAACATAGTTAAGTCACATCGACCGAGTACGGCGCCCAACATCGTGTTATACAGTGCGTTAAAATAATTTAGATAACCTCTTTAAAATCTCGACGAAAATTTCGTGCATCAAAAAGCCTACAGCAGTGGCTATTTAATATAATCAATTTTCAAATGCTTCAAAATTTCTGCGATATTTTCATCGGTATAGGAAGACAGCTGGAAAAGTACATTCCAAGCGACGTTTCGTTGGTACTACGACTGACCATCTTCGGAGTCTACGCGGTTTCTCCCGTCCCAGTCTTCCCGGTTAAAAATTTTATTAGCAGAAGAATTTTACATTCCCTTAATTGATTATACAGATCCTAGATTTTTTTGGTTTGTAGTAACAAGTCATACGTTAAAGTTGGCTTCAGTACTTCAAGATCTTTGCCTTCTTTATTTAAAATTTGTTATTATAGCTATAGTTATTAGCCTTGTGACTTATCTTTATATGATATACGTTGCAAAAGAAAATATTTTTGCAGAAGAAAATTGACAATAATAATTTTTATATTGGAAAATACAGTGATTTCTGTGGCAGAGTGAAATAAAGAATAAATAATTTTTTGGGTGAAATATGTTCTAAATTCATATTTTCTCTTTGGAGTAATTTCTCCGTGATATTATAGACAAGTCTGCAGTATAAGGTAAGTGTGTTAGACGTAACATGTTTGTCCTTAATTTTTTATTGTCGTTAGGATTTATATTGTTATAACTGGAAAATACAGTTAGAAATGGAACATTTGTCAAGAAAATTGGAATATCGTTTACAGGTTTAGATGAATGTACATTTTACAGAAAATACAGGGATCATTACTTGAGATGCGATACTTTCGAGTTCACAACATCTAAACGCTGTAACTGGAAATATGCATCCTCTTTAGCGATTTTAACTTATTTTTTATGTAGGTTAACAAAAATTAAGCAATCGGGTATTTTAAAAATTAATTATATTATTTATCTATATACTTTATCGATGATTATATATTGAATCCAAACAATAAATTCATAAATTCTGTAACTTTGCTTTCGTCTATAAGATGTGTTTTACTATGTAAAGTTACCAACCTGTGTAAAATTGCACACAAATGTAGACTTTTTATTCAACTTTACAATAAAGTATTTTAATTTTTATATTCTTTTAACATGTTCATTTACCTTCTCCATAATTTTCTCAATTATAATTATTGTTTTAACAAAATAAAATTCTATGAGAAATATCAACTGGAACCGTTTTTAAAGTAAAAATGTTTGTATTGTGAATGCCATAAAATAACTGTTATCGATTTTCTTTGTCTTGTCCATAGCCACATTCATTAGAGAAAAGAAATAGGTCAAATTTACTTCGTACAAAATTTTATCAACAATAATAATTTTAACTACACTTTTATTATTTTTTTAAATATATATAAAACTAAGAATATTTTTCTTTCAAATTATTTTATTACATTGATCGTTTCAATGGCAGTTAATAAAACTTCTGTTTGAAAAATAGTTACTAAAATAAACCTTGAAGTCAAGACTTAATTTATATAAGTAAAGAATTATTTAAGTATCATAGAAAGAATCTTAAATATGTTTCATCAATATTTTTTGATCTAACGATCAACCTTGTAAATTTTCATTTTTCGATTTAAAATTATAAATAATGAAAATTACAATAAAAATTATTGTTTTTAATATTTTTACATACATGTGTTCTTTTATGTAGTATTAAATAAACAACCACCTGATGGACAGAAGTAGAAAAATATTTTACTTGCAAAAGTTATTCCTGAATTAATTTGTTTTTATTTAACCTAAAATATTTTTATCTATTAGGTAATATCTTATTCAATTTTTCCAATATATTAGCAGAATTAAAATGCTGAAAAGGATTTGATTTCTATGTAACAATTTTGTTTTATGAAAGTTGAAAAATATTGAAATTACAGTTTTACAATTGAACAAAAAGTTGCCATACTAACGCACGTAAAATAGTCAACAAACTAGATATATATTCTGTTCTATTATACTATTATATTTTATTATAATAATAAAATAGTTACCTATCAAATTAATATGTAGATCATTAATAATCATGTGTTAGAATTTGCATTCAGAAATTGTTCTCTTATGAAGGACCAAGCAAAAAACCACCTAATGCCCAGAAACGGAAACATATTTTATTTGAAAAATTATTCCTGAAATGATTAGTTATTATGAAACGTAAAATATTTTTTTTCCTTAGATACTTAATATATTATTTAATCTTTTCAATATGTTAACATGTTAGTTTGAAATGCTTAGAAAGGTTCAGTTTCCTACGTAGTAATTTTGCCTTATAAAAGTAAAAAACATTGAAATTACAGTTTTAAAATTGAATAAAAAGTTAAATGGCTTGTTATTCTAACGCAAGCGCATGCAAAGTCAACAAAGTAGATATTTGTTCTGTTTTGTTATTGTATTATGTTTTATTATAATAAAAAAATTGTTACTTAATAATTATGTATCACAATTTATAGATTTGTTTCTAATTTTTAGCATTCGTTTAGTTTAAAGCTATATTTCAATCGAAAGAGTTTTGTTGCTCTTTCTTTTTTCCATGTAAAAATATTAATTTTAAATATTTTAAAAATTAGGCAATAACAATTTTTAACTCTACTGAATAAAAATAAGTGTTTTGTGTCTTTCGATTGAATCGACTATTTTCTATTATTGGCGTTTTATGAAATATTTTGGGCAATTATTCAATGGATTTGTTTCAGCCAAGGTGTGTGTTAATTCTTGCGAGGGCTTTATACATACATCTTAAAAAATTATAAATTACCAAAAACTTTTAAACTAAATTTGAGACAAAAATCTGATAGGACGTTTTTGTGGCACAAATCTTATATAGAGAGTTCTAGATTGTATTAATTATTTTGTGTACAGGGTGGCTCGAATTCGAGTCTATCTATGGGGAACTCGAAAACATTAAGAGATAAGAGATACAGTGTCGATCAAATTAGGGCAAAATTGGGCATTTAGATGCCTACCAATATGCCTTTTAGTGAGTTAAAATTCCGAGTATTCCCGGAGATATCCGTTTCGATTTATTTTTTTCTTGAGCTTATTTAAAAACGGATTTCAAATTGAGTTGCAGATTTGCATTACCACTTTTTCCGCTCTGGTAACCAGTTTGGAATCTGACGTTTCGCCTTCAAGGAGTCATTATCAATTTTCTTTTTTTAAATACGAACTTTAAGTTTTTCAGATTATATTGGCGCTATTAATATGAACATATGTTTTCAATCTTTTTTTATTTTTTTTTAATATTTTTTTTAAAGTATTTATAATGCTTTGGGGTAAAAAATGAACGAACCTGTTCATTTAATTCTACTATTTTTTATTTTTATTAAAAATAAAGGCTTCAATTTTCCATTTAACACAAAAACCAAATAAAATATTTTTATATAAATACATAAAAATTTCAAAAGTAACTTGAACTATTTAAAATTGCGTCAAACCAGAATAAGTAATTTAAAAAATATATAAAAAATTAAAATTAAAAAAAAGGAATAAATAAATTTATAAAACTTATTCATATTAATAACGCCAAGATTATATGAAAAACGGTAAAAAAATTAGTTTGTATTTAAAAAAAGAAAGTTGATGATGATCCCTTGAAGATGAAACGTCGGATTCCAAACTGGATACCAAGATTGGATTTACCGGAAAAAGTGGCAATGCAAAAGTGCAATTCAATTTGAAAGTCGTTTTTAAATAAGCCCAGGAAAAAATTAAACCAATTTTCAAAATTTAGTTTTTTCCGAATATCTCCAGAAGTACCCGGAATTTTAAAACTTTCTAAACGGCATATTGTTAAGCACCTAAATGCACAATTTTGGCCTAATTTGACAGACACAGTATCTCTTACGGTTTTCGAGTTCCCCATACATAGACTCGAATTCGACTCACCCTGTACATGCAAGAATATAAATACATGCATACGCAAAAAAGTAAAACTATTTCTGTATTTTGATTTGAATTTAAATGTATATAATAATTGATACGGGTAATGACTAATTTTTTTTTAATATAAAATTAAAAACTATATAGCCTCAGATGATACAGATAGTAAGTATAAAACTTTTTCATACGCTCAAATAAAAATCTAAAATTTAAACTATAAAATGGGGTTTTAAATGAAGATTTTAAAACATATTGGTCATAGTTAATATTATTATACATAATTTTTATGCTTTTGATAATAGTAATAACTGAGATATTTCATTCTTTTTGTCATGCTTGTTACTAACAAAAAAAATAGTTCTTCTAGAATATCGTAGAAAAGTCGCAAAAGGCTAAGGGCAAGGGCATGTAATCTGATCATCAGAATTACTCATCCTTTATTTTTCATTAATATGAAAAAGTAGCAATAAGAAAATATATCAAGCAATTGTCAGTTTTCTTTTTTTTTGTTATTTTATGCTTTTTAACAAAAATAAGTTGAAATAATTTGACCGAAAGAATAGTTCCTTTGAAAGCGGAGAAACATTCTTTACTGTTTACTGTTGAAGCAAAAAATAGTTAAGCAATCTGATCACTATTTCCGTTAAGTTATAATATAATCTGTATCAAATTTAAGTAACTATATCTGTATCAAATTTCAAATTCATAACTGTTTGTAAATGAATCATACTAATTTATTGATGTGAAACCTTCTTTACAAGGTGACAATTTGAAAACTTATAATGGCCATATTTTCTACACTAGCGAAGATATCAAAAACCTAAAAAACCATTTGTACAAAAAAGGGAGATAAAAATGAAGTATTTTCCTGACCACTCTCACACACCATTGAAGCACTACCCTTATCCACTTTAAAATTTTAAATGGCATTACCCGACCTGTGACACCTCTCTGGAAAGCTCATGAAAATGTTTTTAGCCATATGAAAATTAATGAGATTAATGTTAGCAAAATTTTGCAGACAAAATTAGAAAATAATCGTAAATGATGATCGATCCCAAGCCTAAATTAAAACACTATTGTAGTGTTAAAACTCTATTTTTTGCAATAACGCAAATATTCGTTTTTTGTTTTTTTTTTGTAAAAACTTTTAAATCATTTAAAATTTAACGTGGACTTCCGCTCCGTCTTAGATCGAGTAAGCACGCGTTCCGTAGTGGCTCCTTTGTCGCCATTTTAGGCGAACACGTGGCTATCGTTGCGTGACCGTGGTCCCTCCGCGAGGAAGAATCGATAGTGTCCCAGCCAGAAGAAATACTCATTCACGCCGGTACCCAGGCCGGTGGGGGGACGGACGGATGTCCCCGTGGGATTATTTCTGTCTGTGCCTGCTAAGATTCGGCCTAGAGTCACCATTTTGTATTTGTTGAAAGTAATTGTTGTAAAATCGGGAGTCACCAGGGGCACAGGACCGCTATACTGGAGATTCCCACAAATTAGACCCCTCACACTGGCACAACGTGTAACTTATGCAGGAGGGTCGCCCTGCCTCTAATTAAGCGGCGGAAGAGGGGTGGAGATGGTTGTATAGCAACCCGTGAAAACCACAACACCTAACGTGGTTATGTGAAAAAACCAACCAACCAACCAAAATTTAACGTGCTTGTTGATGCCAACACGTGTGTGCGTTTTCTTCGAATTTATTTTATTTTGGAAATGGTGTATGCTATGGAAAAACGAGTAGAAATGATTTTCTATATGGTCCTCAAGGTATGTGGTATTTGAAAACTGTCATTAATTTTAATGAAAGGTGTCCTGATAAAAACGTCAGCTACATCTACATAAGTGACTTGGTTTCAAAGTTTTAAGATATTGGATCGGCTAGTAATAAAAAAGACAACAACCTAGAGTTTTGGATGAAGATACGTACATAGCTTGACCGAGTTTCTCTAAATACAAAGGTGTCTCTGTATCCAGAGAATCTGTTGCAAAAACTTGGCGATGATGATCCGGACAGAAGAATTTAGTTTTGCGAAACCATGACATAGAGAATTACGGCAACAGCCAAATTTATAAAAAAAAAACATTTTCTTCAGTGACGAGTCTTCTTTTTCCTAATTGGGTGGCGTTCATCTAAATCTTTTTACAGATGAACATGCTCGATATTTCAAAACCTCATTGTTTGAGCCAGAATAGCCAGAGGAGATTCAACCGGTCAAGTTTTCAGCATAAACGCTAAACCAAACTATGGAGCCCGCGATTGATCATATACTTGAAAACCAAAGATACTTCCAGGTAAACTAAATTTCAACGAAGATCTTCTACACTTCCAGTAAGATGGCAATAGCCAAATTTATAAAAAAAAACATTTGCTTCAGTGATGAATCTTCTTTTTTGGTCATAACAGAACTGTCGCTACTGGATTGTTGTTAATCCAAATTCTTTTACAGACGAACACACTCGATATTCCCAAAAAGCAATGTTTTAGCCGGAATATTGGAAGACAATATGAAAGGTCGTTTTTTCTATTGGAGGAAATGCAACCGGTCAGTTTATGTTGAAACGCTAAACCAAACTACTCCTTAGTCCGCACCTGGCTTGTCGTTTAATAGATTCCGTTATATGCAACACTCGCTGGAAAGCAAGCTGTCACTCTGTCAAGAATATCGATATAAATCGTTATAATATATCTCTGTCTCCGTCAACGTTGCCTAAAGAACAAGGTGTCAAATAAAGAAGAACATGTCTTTACCCTCTCAAATGCATTCGGCTTCCGCGCAATTTCCCACTCTATTTCTCTCTGCCGCGCCGAGGAAAAATCATTTTAGTGCCTTACAAACACTCACCCGTGAAGCAACGATCCAGTCATTGCTCTGCTTGAATTTGGCACCAAGACCATCTACCCAGTCGCAGCTCTGGTTGACGCCAATATATTTCGTCGTTTTCTCATTTGTTTACACATATATTTAGAAAATATCTGCTGTACTCTATGTTTCCCTTTTTTCAACACTGAATTAAGGATTCTTTGGGTGTTTAACGCATTTTCTAGAGACAATACAAATCGTAGCGTCTCTCCTGTTGAAGACAAAGGTAAAATGGGGGATGGCAATTTGTGGTAGACAAATCTATTCTTGTCCTCGAGATTCGACTCAACTGTTTGAAGTCTTATCTATATCACTGGCGAAGCTAATCGAGAGAATCGAAGAAGACGTAAAGTACAAGGTATTTTGTGTGAACGAAAAGCAGTTAGCTTAAATACAAGAAAGTTCAATTAAATTCAGTAAAGAAAGGAGGAATCAAGAAGTTGTTAGACATTTAATAATAGTTAACCGAAAGTACAGTACTTATTTAGTTTTATGTGTGAAAGGATGAATGCTTAAAAGTAGTTATAAATCATTGTATATATTAATTAAATTTAATGCAAATAATTACTGTATTATTAAAGTACGTGGTACCTAAAATACATGTTTCAATTCACACCCTATGAATAAAACCCTCACCACCCTATTTTGATACAGTGCACTAACTAATGTGGTTAATTATAAAGTTAATTACCACCCCCACCTTTATGGTGATAAATGATTTAAATAATTAATTGTTTATATCGACCAGTAATCTAAATTTTAACGAAGATCTTCTGCACTTCCAGCAAGATGGCAAGTTTGCTATACCGAAAATACATGTATTTATAACTGCTACTTTATTAAAACGATCTTCCTTTCATTTCGCCTACATGATATGTAGTTTCTTTTCATTTCGGCCACTCTTATTTTCAATAGCATCCTTCTTTCACGTTAATACCGTCCTATAAATAACTCGAGATGATAATAAATCGGATCCTAATAATTACTAACAAAGAGAGAAAGTATTTTTTATTCAAATTGATTAATTAAGGCTCATTTGAATAAACTACTTGATGTGCTCTGTTTAATTAGGAAACACCCGTTTTTTATTTATTTAGATATAATAATGCAAAGAAGTTTAGTGTTATGTTCTGCATGCTTCTGAAAGAGAAGATATTAACCTCCCTCTTAGCACCATATTTTACTTAGCTTATCATTTATTTTCGTTAATATCGTTGGCGTTAACTTTCCAATTGAGAAATGAACAATTTTTGATAGCGGTATATGACAGAACGATCCGTTCTGTCAAATAGTGGGATCAAATTAAGTTTGAATGGAATGAGTTGGTGGTTGGCAAATATTAATAGGAATTGGTCATCCTATCGATATTCTTGATGCTGCTCTTAAGAACTGGTTTGAAAAGGTTCTCAAAATATATGTACAAACTTAGAATACTGGTGATTTTGCTAAGAAGATATTAATTATTATTAACCATTGTCAATAATTCTTCCTATCCGCTATGTGCAGCGGCTGAGTTGGAAGGCGGTGAACTATCGTGCGCGCCAGTGGCAAAAGCTTGAACTTTAACGATCACGTATTAATATATGTAATATAAACACTGCAACATGGGAGCTCACAAATATTGTATTACTAGTGCTGTAAAAACAAATAAAACAACGGACCACACGTCAGACGTGAAAACTTCTACAATGCGAGATTAAAATTGTTTTTTTTTTTAATATTTTTACATATTCAAATTATTTGCCACAACATTCATGTTTAAAGTAACATTTAACCTCGAAATCTCCCATAAAGTCAGCTGAAACCGGGAATCAACTAGTAGTATAAGCAGTTTACTAGATTAATCACGAACCGCCTAACCATGAAGGTTGATTCCTACCAACCTGTCGAACAGGTTGGTTTTTCGAAAAGGATATAGTGTACTAGACGCCAACGGAATATATCGTTCTCTTTGTCGCGTTTTCGAAGATTTTCAAAAGGCTTTTGACTATTTGGAGACACTGACTTCCTAGTTGAGTGAAACTAATCGAATTTCTGAAAAAACGAGGATTGAGTCAACATAGCAAATAGATTTATCTTAGCACTGGCAGACTTTTAAAAGAGCTTCCGTGGCAGAAGAGGGGCATCAAATTTGATGGTTCCTATTTAAATTTCATACGTTTCGCCTACGATATAGTCCGATGTCCAACGGTGTTGATTTTGTTTTCAATCAAAATCAAAACCAAAATCTTTTATTCCCATTATGGTTACAGAAATACTTGGTCGTCAATATCTTTACTTAAACTTAGATAACTCAAACTAAGCGTAATACAAATTTGAGTTTTAATCATAATATATAAAATTAAAATATAAAAAAATAGAGAAAAAAAGCAAACCAACACACACTCAGCTCACTTACAATACATACCTTTCATGCCCACCATTGCCCTTATTGTGTCTTAAATATTCTTGAGTTGAATAAAATGGATGGGAAGTAAAAAATTGTTTAATTTTTGTTTTAAATCAAATATATGGTCTTTTACTTTTGAGATCTCTGGGTAGTGCACTAAACACCTTTATTCACATGTAGAGAGGGCCTCCTTCATACATAGATATTGAGTGTTATTTGCAGCCTTCAAAACAGAGGCGCACAGTGCTAATTAGTTGGCTTCACAAGGAACCACTTGAAGCAAATACTGTTCTAATGTTGTGTCGATGTCTTATCCCCCTGATCTTCGCTGATAATCCTTTAACATGAGGAATATTGAGGAGAGCTTGGTTTTATTGGTACTGTTGTTCATTTGTTATACTTTGGCGTATTTCCGTGTCCGATCTAATAGTTTTGTAGGGTATTCATGTTTTACCAGATCATTTCTAATACTAATGATTTCTTGTTGAGTGCAACTTCATTGTTGCAGAAGCGTTCTTACGATTCCATGCTTGGTTCTCGTAAAACAATTACATGAAAAGTTGAGATACTATCCAGTGTATGTCGGTTTCCGATAGACCGACGAATATATCTGGTTGCCATTTTTCTTCACTCTGGCTAGCCTAAACTAATCCAAAAGGGTGGTTGGATGTCCATTTCCTTACCAGTTGAAACGTTGTAATAAAACAACAATAAAGACAATGGAAGTCCAAAATAAGTCCAGGACAATATTGATAGGCAGGACAATATTAATAACAGGCTTGATCTGGGCAGCGTTCGAAAAGCTCCTGTATATCTTGAAATTTGTTTTTTGGGGTGCTGAATTCGAATTTCAAGTTTGCTGCCTTATAGAAAGTTGGCTACATAACGAAAAATGCAAAAACCTCAAAATGTTCTCACTTTTTCCAGTTTTTCGCTTACATTGCAAAAGTATGCGTTTTCGAAGATAACTCTTCTACACAAAATTAATGTAGATAGAATTTCCAACACAGTTCACGTGTTAACCTTGATTTTCCCACGAGCGGTATTTGCGCTAGCGATGTTTAGGCCCTTCAGCCAAAATGCCAGAAACGCCCACTCTCACCTCAGAACCAAAAATATATATGTTAACAAATGCCCTTACACCACGTGAAACTATATTCAATTTTCTACCAGAGACGTCTCTAATTTAAATTGTCTGGTAAGGGGGAAGATAGCAAAGCGAAAATTAGGAAAAATGCCTTCTGCGTTCTACAGCCAAAATGACCACTCCCACCTGTTTCTCTCATCGACGCTGTACTATCCATGTAGTACCCTTAAAAGATGTTGTTTTGAGTAAATTGATGGCAAAGCATGTTTGATGAAAAGATTAACAAATCATATTTACAACATATTAAGTACATGGTATTGAATATAAAGCTGAATATGAAATGTGTATGTATCACGCAATGAGTGAAAATCGAACTCAGCACTTTTAGGGTCTCCCTCTGGAAAAGAAAGAATACATTCAGTGTCAGGAAGACAGATCAGTTATATAATGAATTATCTACATATGAAAAAATACCTGATGTCATCAGCCCAGGCACTAGAACGCCCAAGTAAACGCTTTTGGACAAAATAAGGTCGAGGCAAAGAGTCAGTCCAAGCTGAAGAGTGAATTGTTGCTGTTCTTCCGGAATACTGCAAGGGAATTATTCAAGTAGTCTTCCTCTTCTAAATTACTACCCCCTGTCGCCTCAGATGCTTCAGACAATGGTACTATAAGGAGCTAATCGAGGTAGTATTCCTCTTTTGAATTAATACCTTCTGTCGCCTCAGCTGCTCCAGACAAAGATACTGCAAGGAGATCGTCCAAGTAGACTTTTTCTTTTATACCCAAATTGTCGTCGATGTTGGAGCACGACCCTTCACATTGCTGGCACAGCTTCCTGCTCGCCTACATCTACACAGATTTTGGCAATATGTCTTGCATTTGCATGATATAAGCTGAAGAAACCTCTCGGGAACCAGGGGTTTCAATGTGGTAATGAGAACCAACCCATGTTTTTGTCAATTTCCACTCCCACTGATCTCGATGCAAGTAGTTTCCGATCCACTGCTGCACCTGATGGGCAACTCTGAAGGCGTGTTAAGCTGCAGCTTCAGTTTGCTGATTTTTTTGTAGGATGATGTCACGTATTTCTTATACCTCGGCTTGTTAAGTGTTGTGGTTGGGTGATTACCAACATAAAGGTAATTAGGCAATAAAGGAATAAAAGGACTGCACAGGGACTTGGCTAGGCGGTTCTCAAGGTGGCTCACAAAAATATTCACCTCTACAAATAAATGGAAATGAAACAAATACCCAGTTAACTTGAAATTTATTTCTCGTGCAAATTTTTACTTTCCTCATTATTACCAAGGGAATTTATCGTTAAACATGAACCTGAACTACCTGACTAATGTTCCCATTTGTTTCTCGGCTGCGTTTAGCGCCGATATCGCTTATCATAAAATCAAAATTGTATAATCAGTTTTATAGGAAACTTTGTCTACTTTAATTGTGCATAGAATGGGTATCTTCGGAAAACGCATAGTTTTTGAGATATACGCCAAAAATTGAAAAAGTGCGAACAATTTGAGGCTTTTTCATTTATCACATATGGAACCGTTGAGAAAAAAAAAATCCGCAATTTTGTTAAAACGACAGTTTTGAACATCGATTGACTGGATTATATCCTTATCAAGATGAGAAGGAAGGCATATGAGGAATGCATACTTCCAGTGGCTACATATACAAAGATACACGTAGATGGCTAAGAGCAACTCAAACACCCATAAAGCGAGCGATTCTTGAATTTAAGCTTAGAAATATAGCTCGCTTTGAAGAGGTTACTGACGTTGTGGAGCGTGCGGCACAACTAAAATAGCAATTGTTTGGCTGAATGATAATAAATCAACAGCAATTTGATGCAAGCCGCACAAAATATAGATGATGATGATAGAAGAAGTTGATATACTTGTTTATCACCAACTGGTGATAAACAGCTTCGTATCTAACGGTAAATTTGAGTTATTTATTGTGGTAGGGGAGGTGCGTCTAATTTTCTGTTTGGTAACACTATCATAATTATTTGTGCTCTTTGTCAGTGTTAGTTGCTCGTGGTGTGAGGAAGGGTGTCTGAGGTTAGGTTGGGTTACACACTTTCAGCGCGGAACTCAGAGAGAACAAACAATATCTAAACACTCCAGCACAAAAACATATCATACCTGAAGCAATTGATCCTCCACAAGCGAGAACCTTTACACACACAGCTCCAAATTTAGAGAGAAGAAACAACATCCGAGAAGACCCATCTAAAACCATCATCTAGCAGACTTAACCAGCGTAAGCTAAAAGTTTCCAACGGTTAACTTTTGTGGAAGTAAAATAATATCTGTCATGCATGAAACAAGACATGTTTAAATCATAAGAACTAAACTAAATCAAGATAATCTGAAATTTTATCATCGACCCCATTCAAAGATATTTGGTACAAATTTCGCGAAACAAAGTTAATCTACATGTATTAAAAGGAAAGTCTTACATGGAACAAGAATCACATAAAATGATAACAAAATCAACATCCTCTGTGGAAATGTCGGAAGATGCGTAAATGCAACTACAGAAGATGATGCTATTTGTTTTGATTCAAATGAAAACTATAGAACATTTTTTCCTGAGTCAGGAGATTAGTTGCTAAGCATGGTGGTATGAGTTGTTCTTCATTTACTTAGGACGACGAGGTTTTTTGTGGGATTTTTCTCTTTATTGTAAGTGAGTTTAAAACTGAATTTGCCTTGTTTAGTTTATCATTTTTTGATCTTACTTTTAGATCCACTAATGTGCACTTTTAGACGTGTGTGTTCCTAAGGGTACGTTTTTACATTTTTTAGAAATGGTACCTGATGATCTCTTTAGAAGGCTTCAACGATCGGCAAGGACTAATAAAATGTAGACTCTGATTTTTAACGTATTGATAACGATTTGAAAAATCCATGACTGCGGTTGGTAATTAGTTTAAAGTTATTTCTCTATAATCTAGGTTCATTAGAAATTTAAGTATTCAATTTAGTTAAGCGATTCTTATACTACTTGCTATTTGCCCAGTAAATAGTAATACTACGCCACCACTGAAAAATAGCATTTATATAAAAGAATCTGAAAAAATTACCCACAACAGGTTATAATAGGTAGTACTTTAATATTGTCATAATTCTTGGCGCGGCGATACCATATTTTTCTTGCAGTAGTTCCTTAACAAGGTTAAACAGCTTTCAAATTCTCGCAATTTATATAGTTGTAGGCCTGTTTTCAGTATTTAATATTACTAGAAGGTAACATTTTGACTGTAATTTAGATCCCTATAATGGGTAATTAGTTTTAGGGCACTTTACTTTAATAGACCACACTGATCAGTGATTTGAATGACAAAGGCAATATGACGTTAGTTGATTCGTGACGTACGATCAATCAGTGACTAATTATGTAAGTTATTAAAACTAGTCGGAGTTAGCTTTAATTAATAGCACAGTACTTTGAACCACTTTAACTGTCAGATCGACTAGTCAGCGTTACGAACAAGTAAACGTTGACTAGTGGACTTTGGCTAAAGTGATTCAACTAGTACTGCCTTCTTTTTTATTTTTTTAATTTTATTGGAATATGAGCTATATCGGGAGAAATAAATGTTCATTTAACAAAATTAAAAATGTATACGCTAATATACCACCACTATATTATAAGAGTTAATTAGGTTATGGATATGGGTTGAAAGATAAAACGATATTCTTTATTCTGATCATTTAGATAAGATTTAGATCTATAAATTTAAAATATGAAATTTAAAAAAAATGATTTTAAAAATAAATTTTCTTCGAACCTGCCATCACAACTATGTTCTTCAGTGCCGAAAAACTTTTAATTTAATGGTAAAATTGAATAAAAATAAGGCAACCTTTTCACAGAGTTAGTTTGGGTTCGGTTAAACCATTTAGAAGATATGCTAGTGATGTATTTAATCTTTTTTTAAACATAATTCGGGCCGTATCGCCATAGTTCAGAAAGTCGTCTACTTAAACTAAAACTAAATAAATCATTGTCTTTACATAAATAAAAAAAATATCTTTTATCACGACGTTAAACATATTAAGTTACTGGCATGGTGTTAAAATTGCCAATCATATACACTGGGTTTGGCCAATTTGAAAGTAAAATATATTAAACGTTTTACTTTTCAAGACATATTTGAATGGGTTGTATTCGCACACGTGCATTTGCACAAGGAAATTGGTTATAAAATTGTAGTTGTCTGCTATTAAAGAGACTTAATGGTTCAGCAATACCTAAAAGATCATTACAGTATATAGAAAGTGATTCTAAGTTAAACCTTCTGGATCTTCTATGCTTGTAAGTAAATATGGTTTACGTTAGTTACAATTCAAGGACGCCTATGAAGTGGTCAAAAAGCTAAGTCTTTGTAGGAAATTTTACAAATAGTAAGTGTAGGTACAAGATTCAGCTAACAGCTGTTCTTCAATTAAAACCTGTTTTCTTCCATTCGATAGTTATCTCTATTTCGAGGACCCATGGCCTAATTGCCGGTAAAAATAAATTTATATATGGATTAACAAGGAAATATATTATTATAATGTTCCTCTTTTTCTCCACAGAGTTATCTCTTAGGGTCCAAATATGTCATAACTAAGTAAAAGGTTTGTTGATAATCTCCTCAGTATCAATTCAGAAAATAATTTATTTTCTGAGCTTGAACTCTTGCAGTTTCACTAAGACTCATTTTAATTTTACCATGTTCAGCATTTTTTTATGATAATTTGGGATTTTGCCCCCTGAAAGCTAAAGACATTTTAGTGTTTTCTGAGGTATTATATAACTTCTTATGCTTTCGTTTGCACAGAAAAAAAAATCATTTGAGACCGCATTCTTTCAAAACAAACCCTCTTGTATAATTTGTATACTATACTGTGGTTCTCTTTTTACTATTCCTTTTCCTTAATAATACAGATCTTGTCCTCAGATTGATATACAAATAAAGACTCTGCTTCTGAGTGATATACAGAACAAAAACTGTTTCATATTAAGTAAATAATATGTAATGTACTTTTAAGTAGGTAATTATATCAAAATTTTTGTTTCAAATTTGTTTCTGTATGTTGTGACATTTTTTAATTTAGGATTCCTTAATGATAAATTTGCTTCAATGTATTCAAAATAAGTTACAAATTCTGTAAAGGTCATATTTAAGAAAAAAATACGGCATATGCTTAAAACCACACGAGAGAAGTGAAAACTTCAACAAAGCGCTAGTAAAAACGAAAGAAGTTTTAAAGAAAAACTTGGAGGTGGCAGGGATCGATCCCCCTTCTCGCATGCCAACGGAACGCTCTACCACTAAACTACTGTTCCAGAAACACTTATGTTAAAGTGAATATAATTACACAGAACAGCATAGTTTTCACTTAAAAAATCACTACTTCTGCATTTTAAATCAGATCGACGCGATTTTTTGGTATATTGCACTCGTAACCCCTCTAATGTAGAAAAATTTTGGTTAGTTTGGGTTAGATCGTTCAGTTTTCCAGTAATAAAATTATATGTGGTGACGTGTCGTGATAAAACTAGAAATCGCGAAGTTTTAATTCAACGAGCTCATTTTGTATAAAAGGCAACATTTCTAAAATATCTCTTTCTACTACCGTGCGTAAATTATTCACTTCTATGATAAGATTCATAAAGTACTCCTTTTTAATGCAATGCGTAAAATACATTATTTTAGGCACTAGTGCGTAAAGTAAATCTGACACATTTTTTGACATTTAGTGCAGCGCGTAAAATACATTATTTTACGCACTTGTGTGTACAGTAATTTAATAATATTTAAATTTTTCCATATATTTCTCGGCAGTAGAAAAAATTTTGTATGCTACTCATGTGTAAAGTACCCTTTTTTTATTTAAAGGATTGTCGCATTTGCCTACGGCTCATGCGACAATATTCCCATTCATAAAAAGGGTCACTTTACACACTTGTTGCATAAATAACTATTTGCACAGTTTTGTCGTAGTTTCTTGTCAAGTGAGTTCAGTTAGTTAATTTTCCCGACATTTTCAAAACAGAGAAGCATTTAGAGAGCTTTTCTTCAAATTCGCTATCGATCTGTCGTATCGTCTAGGTTCTTTCGATCCTCGTGACTTTTTGGCGCTAAAACGACAGTTATCGTGTGTCAAGGACAACTGTGATGTAATAACTCGAAAACGGAAAATCAGAGCGCCAAAAACAAATGATCTTTGGCTGGTGTTGTAACCTGCTTTAATCGTTGGGCGCTAATTATGTCACACGATTTGTCAATTGCTTAACAGGCGGTCCATATGCCAGGTTCACTCATCGGTTTTAATTTTATTTAAAGGTGTGGGTCAGTTAGGTGAAGGTGCCACTAAACTTTAACTACGGATATATCAATGATTTTTACAGATTGAAATCAGGGCAGTAAAATTTAGAAACATAACTTAGACAAGAATTTTATGAAAACTAGAAACAAAAGGTATTTATTAAGGAAAGGTACGTTTGACACTAATTTATCAAAATAAACATCGGGATCCCAAATAAATAATTTATTTAAATATTAAAAATTTTCACAAATGCTCCAAAGACAACTAATTCCATCTCAAAATATGGGTATCGCCATAAACTAATGAGAAGTTTCTCTTATAATGTATTTAATCTATATTACCAGACTATTAAAGCAAAGCAAAATAAAATACGAAGTTTTGATCTAGGTCCTGTAGCATAAATATTGCCATTTCCTATCTTGGAATAATCTCAACCAAACGCTGAATTCTGAAAGGTTTGACTAAATGCAGTCAATCACGAAACACTATAAGTAGGAAGTATTTTACTCAACTAACATTATACAAAATCAATAAGATAACCGGTATAGTAAATATGTATAGATATAGCCGGTAAATATCAACAGTTATAAACGAATTGATTATTAAACAAAACTAATCTACATGAATTTCCTGGTAGCAATAATATCAATACACCAATAAGCAATTACTAGAGATCTGTTAAATCAATGAATTACTCTATAAAGTAAGTACATATATACCTAGCCAGTAACTATCTATGAGGAACACGAATTGAGCTCAGTTCGATGTCAAGGTTAAAGCGAAAAATTAAAGTTGCATATAGCAGTTACGCGAAACAAATTACTGCCATGAGGCTAACAGCCAATTATAGTAAAAACTTATTGTTAAGGTAGGTAAGAGTAATACACAAGTGAATCAAATAATTACAAAAGCATTATCAAGATATATACTAATTAAGGTGATACTATGTCGGTACTAAGGAAAGTAAGAATTAAATAATCGACAAAGATAATAAATGAAGTTAAGCCATCCAACGAAAATGGCAATAACTCCATAAACTAAAACAGTAAGGCATGATATACGTTAAGAGACGACCTACAGTCGTTTAACAGTAAATTCATGAACCAAAATGAAATACAACGGTAATACATACGATAATGGAAGCAAACGACCTACAGTCGTGTATCAGTCGATTCATTAATCATACATTATTTTACTATAATCAAAATGAAATAAAACGATAATATATACGATAAAAAAAGCAAACGATCTACAGTCGTTTAACAGTAAATTCATTAATAAAAATAAAATAAAACGATATTATATACGATAAAAAGTATAGGTCCTACTTGTATCTAGTAGATTTGCAGACACTAGCGTTTCCTGCGAAGCTACGTCACCACCCTGTGGTCGTATTACCTTGACAAAAGTACGAAAGCTTGCTAGGGCGGCATAGAAAGCACGGACGTACAGCCCCAAAGGGAGGAAATTCTATCCCACAGAAGAACCCTAGATAAATAATAAACAAGTTTAACCATCAAAAATTTTCTATTACCCTTGTCCAACATGCCTTAAAAAAAAGGATCACCACACTATTCATCACACATCGTTTATAGGCGATATGGCCGACAATTTTAGAAAATACATACTCTATGGCTCATTTGCCAATTAATGCAATCAGGCGGTATTAAACCTGATGGTCAAAAATGACAACGATAATTTTAGATACTCAAACATTGCCTGCTCGCCTTGCATGTTCAGATGAGGCTGGCTGCCAGTTGCCCCAAAAAGAATATATACCACATCTGTCAAGTGGGTGCTCCAAACGGATTCATCTTTCGAGCGACTCGGAACAGGATTCCAAGACTCTGGTGGATTGTACTCGGAAGTAAGGTAGCGAGAATATCTACAACACAAATCGACCAGTAAGAGGGAAAAATCGCACTATTGTATTTTGTAACATTTACAGTGTTGCCTAAAAACGTGCCCAATCCCAAAATTTCCACTTTCATCCGTTTTCGAGAGAAATACTAAATGTGTGAAATAGCTGAGCCTGACGAGGGTCACGCGTGACGTTCAGTCCGTTCACTACTCAGTAAAGAGTGTGCTGAACGTGCCAAAAGAAGTTTTTATTTCAACAGTCTGCTCGAGCTGACAATCCGAATGAGCATTACATAGCCGACCGTGATGAGCCTGGCGCGTGACAGCTCAGTCTTGTTCACCCACTGGGATTTTTGTGCTGAACGCGCCAAAAGAAGTTTTCACTTCAATAATAAATGACGAAGACTTATAATAAAGTAATGTGAATTATGTTTAACAGACAGCTCACCGGATTCTATAACACCCATTCCAGCAAGGTCTCATCGATCGAAATACGGAGAATCTGTGATCAAAGAGTTGACTGGACGAAATATGTTCTTGAATCCACTTTTCGGCAATTACAAGAGCTGCATGTTTAGTACCATACAATGATTTACACAAATCATCAGTCGTTTTCTGGTTAAGTCTAGAGGACAATTTTCTCCTTTATTGTTGAAATTAGAAACGAATATTCCGAAAAAAAGTTGTTTGATTTCATCTGCCCTTACACATGCGTTTTATTTCAAAAAAGCAAGGTACAATCATGGCAACTTTGTTTTTTAGATGTAATATTCTATCACATTCTGCATATTTTTCGTATAGGTTTTAGAATTAGGAAATACTATGATTTCTTCGATGTAATTGTGTACCTATTCAGATTTTAGATGCCTGCTGATGCTATCTGGAAATTAATGTTTGAAGTCTAATTTACTGATTCATCTTTATGTTATGCTAATATTTTACAAAATGAGCTATAATGTTTAGTTTTTAAATTCTGGTTACTAAATTTGGAAATAGCTTACTACTAAGTAACTAATATTAATAATCAATCGCAAACGAGAAAATATGTAAAACGTGTAATTTCTAGCCTAAATTAAATGCTTTGCATGTCCTCCTTTAGCCCCGTCATAATCTTCGTAAATTATTTTCTAGCAATCCAGTGCATTTATAATTGTTTGGTTCTCATGTTCATTTAATTTTCTCATTTCTTTGATATATTTGTTTCTGAATTTCTGCAATATTGTTGCTCTTTTCTCTATACATCATGTCCAAAGTCATGGAGAAACTGATCAACGAATAGCTATTAAAATATCTCGAATCATCAGACATCATAAGTGATCGCTAGTATGGCTTCCGCAAGCACAGATCAACGGGAGATATCGTGACTTACGTGACCTACCTGTAGGCCGAATCCATCGAGAGCCACGGCGAATATCGTGCAGTGGCTCTCGACATATCCAAAGCATTTGATAGGGTGTGACATGACGGATTGTTAAGAAAACTGACAGCATACGGATTACCACCAGCACTGCTTCTATGGCTTTTCAATTTCTTAAGGGATCGAAGCATCCGAGTTGGTATTCATGGACATCGCTTGGAGGAATTGAAAGTGAATTCCCCAGATGACAGCACTCTGATATCCTCATTCATATCGCGGACTCCAATGACCGCTACTCGTTCCCAACCCGAGCGAGAAGATCAGATTTATGCCATCAATGAGGATATGAACGCCATCGTGGAATGGGGCGAGGAAAACAATGCCCACTTTAACGCAGGAAATACTCAAGCAGCTGTTTTCTCAAAGAAAAAGCAAACACCGCAGGACCTGACTTATCAATGACAGGACAAACACTGACCCTGGCCTCATCCATAAGCTTGCTGGACATCAACGTAAAAAACAACATGTCTTTGCGTAATCACGTCATCAAAATCGCCAAGGCAGCAGCACAAAAACTAGGAACACTCTATAGAGAAAAAAAAGTCGTATGCACCTCATCAGCTCTTACTGCTCTATAAGTCCCAGCCCAGATAAGACCATCTCTGAAATACTGTTCCCATATGTGGAGCTCGGCACCAAAACACTTGCTTAAGATATTAGATTCCATACAGAGGAGAGCAGTCCGTCTTGTGGATGACCCAGAGTTAACTAAAAGCCTTGATAGCCTTAAACATTGAAGAAAAGTGGCGGACCTCTCTCTTTACTATCAATACTACTAAGGAAGGTGTTCGAATGAGTTGGCCCATATGATTCCGCCTATAGGTGGCCAAACACACATCCGTCAGACCCAAGCTGCTCATCAACATACGATTCAGTTCCGAACACCTAGGACGTCGCTGTTGCGGGACTCCTTTGTCTGGAGGATTGCCTCCCTCTGGAATGGACTTTCAAGTAACGTCTTTCCCGAAAATTATAACCTACAGCGATTCAAATCCAATGTCCACCATCTTCTGCGCACACGCACCGCTCGTTGAGTGGTATAGGATTTACATTTTGTGTGTGTGCCGACCATAAAAAAAAATTAAAAAAAGATTGCAATTTTCAAATAGCGCCAAAGGAAAGTAGGCCTAGGTGTTAGATCTGGGAAGTTCGCGGGCAAGTTGATTATTCCATATCTAATCATCCACACTTGATAATTATTATGAAGAAAACTTCTTACAGCGAGATATTATGGGGAGGTGCTTCGTCTTGTTGCCAAATAAATTTTTGGCTAGTTTGAAGTGGTAGTTCATCAATAAGTTGTTCAGTTTTATTTTTCAAAAGTGCCAGATATCCTAATCCATTTAAGGTGCCATGACATTGATCGGAATATGGACAAACTGTGATCAAAGGGTTGACTTGATAAAATATGTTCTTGAATCTACTTTTAGGTAATTGCAATGATTGCATGTTCAGAACCATATATCGATTTATAGAACTCATCAGTCGTTTTGTTAAGTCCTCTAACGTGTTAATATACAGGGTGATACAAATAACTTTTTAAATGGATATATCTCCAAGATCGTATGTCTCAAAATGTCGCACCAAAGTTGTATTGAGGAGTCTTTGCAAAGCAACTACCTCAAGAGCTTGTAGATTTTCAACGGACCAAATTGACAGTTTTGCCTATTATAAATACCGGTAGTGGTAAATTTCGCCTCATCGATCTTCCGGAGTTGAATGAAATAATTTGAATGTTGATTATAATTTCCTCATTTAATTTAAACAAATCCTTCCTTGTTTTTTGTTTGTCATTTAATTGTTGAACTGGCCTAATTTTAAAATCGTTGTTCTGTATTGATTGACTTAACGATTGTGGTGCAAGGAAAGTTCACGGACACCAAATCGGAAAGAAGCCAAGGAGCACTTAACATCGTAGAATCCTGGTGTAGAAAACAACAAATGTCAGTTAGTCCACATACATCAACAGTGGTGGCATTCACCAAAAGGAGAGATTTAACAGGGCTAAAGCAAATGAGGCTATCTGGAGAAGCTAAACTACCCTTCTCCAAAGAGGCCAAATACCTGGGAGTCATCTTGACCAAAATCTTACACGGAACACGCACCTCCAAAAAGTGGAGCTAAAAGCCTCAATGGCTCTAGGTATATGTAGAAGAATGTGTAGGAAAAACTGGGGATTGATCATTGGTTAGACCCATGATAACATATGGTGCAATCGCCTGGTGGACGAAAACCAGGCAGATAGAGGCGATGAGAAGGCTAAATGGGGTACAGAGACTAGCTTGCCTCTGTGTTACCGGGGCCATGACCACAACGCCAACAGCAGCGATGGATGTATTATTAAATCTACCCCCGCTCCATGTTCTCTTACAAGGCGAAGCCAAATCGGTCTGTTCTGTTACCGACTAACACAAGGCCAAACACCACTAATAAGAGGACACGCAACGAAAACAATAAACTATACTGCGAGATTAAGGAGGATAAAATCCTAGGCATGCCCTCGGACCGCTCCACTCCGCAGTATAGCTTTGAAAAGACATTTTTAACACAAATACTACCAAGAGACCTATGACCCACCTATAAGTGCAGACATAGTCTGGTATACAGACGGCTCGAAAATCGACCAAGGAAGAGGAGCCGGAATCTACAAACCAAGGATAAAAACCAGAATCTCGATACCTATGGGCACACTCGCCACAGTATTTCAGGCGGAAATTACCGCTATCATCCTCTGTATAGAGAAAATGATCAGGAGGAAGGTGAGTAACAAGACAGCCGATAGCCAAGCAGCAATCAATGCAGTATCTTTCAATGTAGTAACATCAAAGTTAGTATTAGACTGTATAAATATGTTGAACTTAATAGAAAATTACCTTGGCGTGAGTGACACGAAGACCATGAAGGCAACGAGATGGCAGACGAATTAGCCCGAGAAGGCTCGTCCCAGTCACTAACAGGACCAGAATCATTTTGCGGAGTCGCAAGGCCCATGACCAAGACATCCATTCAAAAAGGGATAGAAGAAGCGTCTCAGAGGTGGAGGTTTAATCTACCGGGACATAGACATGCCAAATATTTCATCAGCAAACATTCGGCAGAATTAACAGCAGACCTGTCAAGTTATAATCGGAAGTGAATAATAATCATAGTGGGACTATTAACAGGACACTGCCGACTAAAGATACATTTGAGTCTGATAGGCCTGGCGGATGAAACCCTGTGTAGGTTCTGCCAGGAAGGGGAGGAGTCGGCAGAACACATTCTCTGCCACTGTGAAGGACTTTCGAGGTTGCGCTTCGAACCTGCGGAGACAACCAATCCAGAAGCGTTAAGCTACACCATGGAGCCACTGTCGAGACTTTGGAGTCTGATCAAGAAGACACGGTTGGACACAATACTTTAAGTACCAGGAGGGTTGCAATAGATCTTACAGGTCGCAGTGACATAAAGGCAATGATGCCTCCTCCACACATATATCTATCTATCTATCTGTATTGATTTAAAGTTCTCTCAACTGTTCCATAGCTAATTCTCTTGTTTCGTGGTCCATACCATATATCTCTGACACAGTCTCTGATTGGATTTTTTTTTTGAAAATAAAGCAATGTAGTACGATCCCCTGCTACGTTTCTTTGTTTTGTCCTTTTCTCATTTACTAGAGATGCTGCGACTTACAATAACTTATATACCTATTATAGTTAGTTAAGATGGTGCTTTACATTCTGAACATTTTCCCTATACCGTTCTCATATTCTCGTACCGTTATTATCATTCTTGAAATAATGTTCGACCATTTTCGACTAATCGAATAGCTAATTTAGTAAAATATTACCAGAAAATAGAGCTGATTGGGCAAATCAGACTTAAAACTACAATGTCAGGACATTTGAAAAGTAAACCTTTATCTCCAAGCAGCAACAGGTATCTAAATAGGTAAGCAGTTATATTGAAAAAAACCATAATATCATAGTTTTAAAACTTCCAATATCTCGAAAACCGTTAAGTTTGGATACATGATATATTATGCAAACAATATGCAGAATTTACTAGAAAATTCAAAACCATTAAAAAATGTGGTATTTTACATAAAGCAAATATGCCACGTGCTTTGATTTTTTGAAACATCATGTATGCATTAAAACAAGGGCATATGTAAAAGCAGATTAAATCAAACAACTTTTGTTCGGAATATTTTTTTCCAATTTCAAAAATAATAGATCTATTTTCTTTTAAAGAGTTACTTGCATCACCCTGTAGATTTACGTTCAAGTTTCGAAGTTGGAATATATCAGTAATTATCTCGCATTCCCGTTAGACAATCGATTTATTTTAAATTAGCACACATTTTCGGAATTTTTCGAATTATTTTAATATATTTTATAGTCAGATTATTCCACTAATTTGTACTCGGGATTCCAGGGTTGCCTTCAACGTTATAAATCCTTATATCTGTTCAGGTATTTTCTGGAAGTTTTCTTTACAATGCTGATTTGTGGATTTTATATAGTTTGAAGATATAAATATGACTTTAATGGGTTTGACTTTCGAAGGTCCATCCCGCTGAACTTTGAATGTTAGTGCTTAGTATATAATATAATATAACTGATTGATTATTGGATTTAGTTTAGGGGTCCTATTCTCCTATTGCACCAAAATATTAAATATTTCTCTGTTATACCTGTCTGTTATTGAATTCGTGTACGTAGTACTCACTAAAAATCACATCGGAGCTAGGAGCAAAAACCTAATACAGATCAATGGTAAATGAAAATTTCCGCCCAGTTATTTGATTTAAATACTGGGCTAAAGGAATATTGTACTGAAATTCTTTTCAAATTTGTTTTTCCATAATTTCTCACAGAAATTTGTCTATTCTTATTGGAAAAAGCGAGGTTGGCGAGAATTAAGCAAGCGATGAAAATAAATTGAAGATTGAGTTGAGTTTTGATTCAGTATTCGATTTTCTAAATATCTTGGTATTATCTTGTAATAAAATTCTTACTAAGGAGTGAATATAATGCATTGATTAATGTCGCAAGATTTAGATTATTTGTTGGAGCCAGCTAAAAATTGTTTGTCCATATTAAATAATATTGAAGTGAAAATTGCATATTTATGTATCGAGGTGATAGGTTACAAAATGTAGGTTGCCATAATACATAAGGAAGGAACCTAATAAAGCTTCATGCTTTCCTGCATGCGTTACATAAGTAGGTACACCATCGGCATGTGACATTAAGGACAATAGCAATCTGCAATCAACTTATTGTAACGACATTTAATTTTATTTAGGGGTATATCGTAACGATATTACATATGGTTTTCAACTACTAGCTTTAGTATCAACCATTATGACTGATTTGAGAAGTTGTTTGTTTTTACTCCTATCGTTTAATTGATTTATTAGACATTTGCTATTTGTACTTTGATGAAATTCATTAAAATACAGATTTTTCATTAAGATACGAGTTTATAGCCGATCAAAATGCAAAGACCATGCCATTTAAAATATCTCAATTTTGACAGATCGTAGTTACTGTTTAGCTAGTAAAATTTGAAAGCTAAAGTGCATATTTTTCATTATTTTGATTGGTGGTTGGGGAAATAGTCTACGCAACTAAGACACTCGCATTTATTACGAAACTCGCCTACGGCTTTCGTCGTAATTCTCATACTCTAGGGCCTTAATAGCTTTCATGGAATGCTCATTGCACTGCTTTTGTACTTGTAGTAAACAGGAACGCTGATTTGCCTTCGATCAAGGTCAATAATAGAGATTTGACACGCAAAAATCAACACAGATTGATAGTTACTAAGACCAACTGACAAAACACAAAAAACAACTTGATTGAAATAAGTAAAAGATAAGTAATTTTTTAATAAATATAATTAACGTTCTAATAATCACAAACATATTTGGTAGATGTGTTAATAGTGGAAATATTAATTGGTTTAGGCAAATATTCCTCGGGATTCAAAATCAACGCACACGCCTGTCTAAACTTTGATGAACAATCTACTTTTATTTTAATACATAGTTTGGAAGAAGTCTGAATTACTTTAGATATTTTTGCTATTAATTAATTTGGCACAAGAAATGACAGATGCAGTTCTGCGTGGAAAATAATTTCCTAATCGCGAGTATCCTTTTCAGACAATATCCCAGAAGACTACATACCTGCAGACAGAGAGGACAAGATTGTCAGAAATCAAATTGATTTTATTTTGCTGAACCTGAACTTCAAGCGGTATATAAAATCTATTAAAACCTGCCCTGAAACAGATATTAGTAGCGATCACCAATAATGGACTTTAAACTTAAGAGAGCCCTGAAATTCAAAAGAGAAAGAGTCTCAAAAAATTATAACAAAAAGAAAGAGATAAACTCCAAAATGAACAAGAATTGGAAACAACAGAGAAAGGGAGGACATCGAGACCATTTGGAAAGAAAGAAAAAACAAAAATAACGAAAATTTAAAAACAAGACATCGGTTTCACAGTAAGTGGCAAAAAGCAAGAATGGATGACACAGGAAATCTTGGACCCATGACACAAAGACGTGCATGTAAGGCACACCGGACAGAATACAAACATATTAATCGAACCATTAGGAAAAAATTTAGAGAGGCAAAAGAAAAGTGGATGTCGACAAAATGTCTAGATATAGAACAACTCCGGTAAAAATATGACATCATAACATGCATACAAAATATTAAGGAAGTGACGACACGATATAGAAAGCCACCAGCAACAATCTTAGGGGATAATAATAACGAAATAACTATAGGCATAGAAGCCAAGTTTATGTGGTAGCAGCTATGTTAAAATAATTTTCGAAGATGACAGACGTAACCTACCACCACCGATAGATCACAAATTAGATAAAAATGGTCCATAAATAACCAGACACAAAGTTGTTTATCGTACAGAAAGTGAGAAAATCCATCGGTCCTGACGTAATGTAAGCGGAAATACTTCAATTAATCGCAGATAATAAGGGCAAAATTTTGTACCTAACTAATAACATCATTATTTAACAAATTAATGTAAAACTCAGGCAAGATACCATGAGACTGGTTAATTGATTAATTATGATTATTATCTATTATTATTAGGATGTTTTTCTCAGATGTTCGAATCTTTAAAATGCGGTTAATTGGAGATATGGATATTTCGTGAATCGTGTACCAAATAATTTATTTCGTACAGGAACCTTAGTTTAAGTGACTCACTTCTTTCTCACTGAATAATTTGAATAGGGAAGGCCCGATTTTGTAGTCAAATAAAGGATAACCTGTTAAATTTACCAGATAAAACACCAGTTTAAACTTATTTAAATGGCAACTTTATTACATAATCTTTTAATAGACCCTTACTTAAAGCGTAAGCGAATTAACTTGTAATATTTATATAGGTATTGTTATGTAATATTTTACGTTCGTTCTAAATCTGTTAAAATGTGTAAAAACTTCATCAAAACTCCGGAGCGCAAAAATCAAATAGTTGCACATTTACTTCTAAGTACATAAATAGCATTTTTTCAACAGATCTAGGAACAGATCTAGGAAGATCTGTTATTTTTACTGTAAACACGTTGGGAGGAATGTCGTTCTAAAAAGTATTAACAGATTACAAAGCAAGAGCAGTACGGGAGTTAATAATATTTCACTTAAGGTCAGAAAAACCATTAAAGATGACATTGCATAATCTTTAAGGTATCTTGCAGAGCTTGTTTTTGAGACTACTCTCCAGAGAGCTTAAAGACAGGACTTGTCATCCTTATTTACAAAAAGGTGGCCTGACAAAGACAAGAAGTAATAGAAAGATTATCGGATCAACGGAGAGTGCGGCGAACCTGATGGAATTTTGTATATAAACAAATGCATGAAGGTCTGCATGTTGCCGGGCTCTTCTTTGATCTATCCAAAGCTTTTGACAACCTTTATTATGACTTTTATTACAAAAGTTCAGCGATATGGTGTTAGAGGAAAGTTCTGGATTTGATTAAGTCTTACCTGTCAGAATGGTAATTTTTAGTTAAAGTAGGAAT
>MU189899.1:36318-47710 GCA_016904865.1 Pissodes strobi | reverse complement strand
TATAGTTTACTAGTTTTCTCACTAATATTTAACCTCCTATAGTTTAACACTTAACACGACTTATACTAGTCTCATTTGTCTTCCTAACTCTTTTATGTACTATACTACATATATTTTCTATTTTTATATATACAGTTCATTAACCTTCTAAGTGTTTTTATCTATGTGCTTGTCTTATTAACACTCGGGTTTATATTATACTTATTTACGTTGAGTTGCTTTCTATTTCACTATATACAATTTATTATTTTTCTTTATATTTTAATCTTTTAAGTGCTGTGTATATATATTTTTTTATGAGCATCTGCGTTTTATATTACAAATATTTATACATTTGAGACTCTGCCTCTCACCTAATTTTTGTGATCGTCTTAGTTTCTTCTTAGCTTCTCTGAGTTTCTTCTTAGTTTCTCTTAGTTAGTAGAGATATGAGTGGCAACATGGTGGAAGGTGATACAGTTGTAGCAGATGATCTGCAAAAATCCAATATTTGTGGGGTTTGCAAATTGAATTCGTTTAGAAATCGAGTAGTATGTGTCAACTATGGTACTCATTATCATAGAAGATGTGTTAACAAGCTGCAGAACGTCAAGAATCTTCAAGAAGACAATAGTTTGTGCTGTGTAAATGATCTCCATCTTCAAGGTCCAAAGTCCGATGACACGGATACGTCTTTGGATGAATCCTTCCTATCGACGGGAACGACCCCATCTGACGATACTCTGAAACAAACTGATGAAGTAGGGTACCTAAAAGCCATTATTAAAGGTAAAAATGCCCTTATAAAAGAACCTAAAGACAAAAATCGCATATTAAACGATTTACTGAGCATGCACAAGAAATTAAATGATAAGGAGCTGACAACGTCGCAAAACGCGACCAATGATTCTCCAAAATCTCCGCCGGAGATACCACCTGTCGGGGATAAGAAGAACACATTGGCAAACTGCGTCATAACAGCCGACCAGCTTAGAACCGGAGGTGGAAACCCTGGTAAGGAACGTCAAACGCATCACCAAGCCTCACGTGGTCATCAGGGATCCAATCGCGATATCGTAGGCCGTCGCAAAATAAATGAGAGCGAGGACGGCGGCAGCAGTGACAAGGACGGAAAAGCAACAATCAATACGCCAAGAAAGGATGTACATAGCCAGCAGGAAGACGAGGCGATCATCAAGCCTAACGTACAGCAGCAATGGTCTACAGTGGTCAGAAGGAGGAACAAAACCAAGCCAAAGCCTGAAATTGTTGGAAACAGTGATAGCACTATTTTGAAAGTGGCGCCAAAAAGGGCGTTTTTATATATATCAAGGCTGGATCCATCTATGGAGGGTCATTATGTGGAACAGTTAGGTTAAAAATTCCAGAGGTGAAGGTGGACATGGAAAATTTGTCTAAGTATCCAGAGTATTACGCATCTTTTAAGGTGACAGTCGATCTTCACAACGTAGAAAGCGCTATGAAACACGAGGTTTGGCCTAGAGGCACTTACGTATCCAGGTTTTTTCATCGGAAAGCGAGAGAGACGAGGACAGAGTAACTGGAAAACCTCCGAATATGCTTCTATTGAACTGCCAGTCGTTAAATTCGGAAAAGGTTAACTTAATTACATAAGAATATAGTTTTAACGAGGCCTTTGACCTGGAATTTCTTCATTTTTCTGAGACTTGGTCTCGACCAGAGTCATTATATACCATAAATTTTACTAATTTTACTAACATCTCTAACTTCCAGATATATACGCCGAGGGGGCGGAGTGGGCATCTGGTGCGGAAACGACTTAGATGTTGAGTCAATTGACCTTGTTCAATATTGTCGGGAAAATGACATCGAAATCTGTGGGGTAGAATGGAACTCACCCATGAAGGCGAAAATAATTATTCTGGTATGTTATAGATCGCCAGGACAGGCGTGTAACTTTCATATATTTTTGGAAGTTTTACACTCAATTTTGCAGGCACTTTGCAAAATAAAAATAATTTTAACAGGCGACTTCAATGTCGACCCGATTTTAAACAAAAATAATTATAACGAATTAATAAATATGTTATCTTCATATAACTTGAAAAATATTGTAAACGTGCCAACTCGGAAAAATAGTATTTCAGACCTGTATACAGTGATGTATTAGACAACATTATTTCGGATCATAAATCTGTTATGCTTACTACTGATTTTTTCGGCGGGAATTCTAGCGATCGTTTCACGACAAAACGAACTTTTCGACTGGACTCGATAAATGGTTTTAGGACTGACTTGCACGCTCTCGACTGGAATTTTCTGGAGTCAATGGGGGATGTCGACGACGCATTCGAACAATTTTACGATGTTTTTCTTTATTATTTCAATATTCACTTTCCTCCAAAAAGCAAAAAATAGGGTTAAAATGTCTTGGTTGAACTCGGACATAGAGAATCTAGTTTAGGCTTAAAAGAATTGTATCGTCTTAATAAAAGAGGTATTATCTCTACACAAAATTATAAGAAAGGTAAAAAGAAACATTATACATTAATAAAAAATTGCAAGAAAACACACTATCAACACTACTTAAATACTGCATGCAATAAAACAAGAGCCTCATGGAATATTGTCAAGGAGATCACTAACAAAAATTATAAGGAATTCAAATACTGTATTCAAAGTGAAAATAATATCATTTCCAGTCCTAAAGAAATTGCGCAATGTTTTAATAATTTTTTTAATAATGCTCCTTTAGAAGTCATTAAAAATATTAAATCTAATGACACCTATAAAAACATTAATGATTATCGACAAGAAAGAAATATTTTTCTACACCCAGTCACAGAGGATGAGGTTAGACACATAATTGCTTTTAAATTAAAAAATAAAAAATTTGCTGGCCCAGATAGTGTTTCCAGTTACTTACTTAAACAGATGTCTGGGTGCATAGTCAAACCACTGTGCATATTGATTAACCTATCCTTTAGTCACGGCAGATTCCCCAAACAACTTAAGGTAAAGAAGATCATACCAATACACAAAAAACACGACAAAAAGATGGTTGATAATTATAGGCCTGTCGCTGTCTCATCTAGTCTAGTCTCAGCTTGAATACAGTTTTCTTTCAAGATTAGAATATTTTATTCATAAATGCAAAATCTTATCAAGGAATCAACACGGTTTTCAGTCCGGAAGGTCAACGGAGTCCGCTGTGTCAGACTTTTATGGTCGAATATTGGAATGTCTTGAGGGCGGCGAGTGCCCTGTTGGGGGTCTTTTGTGATCTCAGCAGGGCATTCGACTGTGTTCTGCATGACCGTCTTATGTACAAGTTGGGCGTGTACGGAGTCCGAGGAACGGCTGGAGATTGGGTGCACTCATTTCTAACCGGGAGACAGCAGATGGTGGATATTAACGGTGTTTTCTTGGAGACTTTGTCCGTGAAGGTCGGGGTCCCACAGGGTATTGGGCCCTGTGCTTTTTCTTCTTTACGTTAATGATTTGGAGTCCTGTCTTAGGGACGCGGCATCGGCTATGATGTACGCAGATGATACTTCACTAATTGTATCACATCGACAACATGATACAATCCAGAAATCTCCTAGAACTGGATAATTGGTTTAGCAGCAACTCACTGTATTTAAATAGTTCCAAAACGAACTTTGTACGTTTCCATCCAGTCCAAAACAAAAACGACATGACACTCAAAATTAACATCGCTGGGCAGAGTCTAAAGGAGTCTTCTAGTGTATGCTTTCTGAGACTTAACATCGACAATGTTTTAAGCTGGAAGACTCACTGTTCGACCCTTAAGACAAAATTGTCGTCAATACTTTACCTATTCAGGAGTCTTACGGAGGTGTTGGAGCTCCCTGACTTGCTCTCTGTGTACTATGGAGAGGTTCACTCCAGGCTAAAATACGGACTGATGTTTTGGGGGGTCTCCACACTGGCGGCAGATGTGTTTGTGTGGCAAAAGAAAATTTTGAGATGTATCGCTGGAGTGACCGCTGGAACTTCCTGCAGATATATTTTTTTTAAATTTAGCATCTTAACGCTCACGGGCATATTCTTATTGGATGTGTGTGTTCATACTTTCAAGAATAAGGATAATCGTTTAAAGAATAAAGACATTCATCATCACAACACAAGAAAAAGAATTAATTTTAATATTCCCTTTAAGAAATTAAATTTAAGTAAAAAGTCGCCTGTAATTATTGGCCTGGAGATCTATAGCAACTTACCCTTATCAATAAAGGAGTGTAAAACTCTTAATTTATTTAAAACATCACTCAAAAAATTTCTGGTCGAGACATGTCCTTATAGCGTGACAGAATTTCGAACTGCAATGCTTAGTTAACACATTGTTATATATGTATATATTTCACTTGTTTGTCTTAAGTAATATTATGTAAGTTTTGAAATGTTATTTATACATTCTACGTGTTTATATGTGACGGATCCTATACAATTTTTGTATTGTCTAAAGGAATAAATAATTTTTAAGTAAGTAAGTAAGTCTCTTCTTTTACTTTTTTTATGGTAGTGGCACACACACTAAAGGGAGATCCTATACCGCTCGACGAGCGGTGTGTGTGTGCGAAGATGTTGATTGACACGGTTTTTGACTAGTCGTAGGTTGTAACTAGGAAGAAACAGATGTCCTGGGAGTGAGATCCACAGTGATGCAGTGCGGCAGACAAAGGAGTTCTTGTAAAGCGATGTTCTAGGTGTTTCCAGTTGTACGACGAACCGGTGCGCTCTTGCCGTCTGTCATGACTATCTGACAGGCGTTACCAGGGGCGGGATGAGGCGGGCCAATTATTCCTGGGAACATCTGCTGTGAAAGTATCTGTAAAACAGGGACATCTCGGCCACATGTCTGCGGTGTTCCAGACTATCCATATTCCGGGTCAACTCCGGACCTCCGATAAGACGCGCAGCTCTCTTCTGAATCGAATCCAGCAGCTTTAGGGTGTGCTTTGGTGCAGCACCCCAGCTGTGTGAGCAATATTCTAAGCACGGTCTTATTTGCGCTTTGCAGAGCAAGAGCAACTGCTGCGGTGTATACAGTTTTTTTGTTGCGAAATAGCGCACCAAGCTTCTAGGAGGCTGATTTTGCGATGTTAACAACGTTGTCATGCTAGCGCATATTGCTGTTGATCGAGATATCTAGCAGTACGGTTGACGAGGATGAAGAAATGGTCGATCCTGCCATAATGATCTCAGGGCCCGCCGTATTGGCCCTCTTGGTAAACGTGGCTGGGTCTTTGCTGCATTGAACTGGGAGCCTGGACTAGAACCTGCTCCATTGCTGCCTTTATTTTATTCTATACAAATCTGTTGTATTGCTCCATTTTAATATCTTACTGATTCCTGATGTTTAATTATCATATCAATCAGTTGTATTTAATTTTGTATCTTTTTCCATGCAGATACGGACCTGGCCCCGGTTGTACCATATGCTGTTTGACCATGCGGTTCTAATGCTGACCGTTCTCGACTAGCAGTAATCTCTTTCCTAAGCTTGAGTTCACTGTTCCTAGATGGCGGCACTTGGATTCAATGAACCTGTTGCTTTTAGCGTCTGCTGTTAGGTGGCGACTTGTATTCTGCGATGATTTAACACAATAGTGCGCCATTTGAATTTATGTTATATTAAAATTTTTTAATTATATTAGTTTCAGTGGGACTATTATATTGCTGTTCAACTGACCCTGCCCACGTGATTTGAATTATAATATAATTATTTTTTTACATCGAGCGTATAGTTTTATGTGCTTTTGCGGGTAGTCATCTCCACCAATTTGACAGGAAGGTAAGAATTTGTGAGACGAGTTAAATAATAAGACAACTTAATTGACGTAGAATCGGCATGCGTCCATCAAATCTGTCACGAATTTTTTTTATCCCGTGACGCCACGCCTTGATTAGCGTGCAGGAGAGTAGCTCAGATCCGGAATCGCTCTACGTCAGGTGAGAAGGGATGATAAAGAAAGCGCTTCGGATAAACAATAACAACGGATATAACAAACTTAACGTGAAAAGATTAACAATGTTTATCAGTCAGAAATGTTGATAAGATAATATTATACCCAAGTACTAAGGTGCGCATGCTTTCTTGATTGAGGTATATTTATTAATTGTTTATAAGTCTTTGGTCACTGTTTTAAAATATAGTTTTTCTTAAAAGTTTGTGTTGTATTTCATTTATAGTTAGTTTGGGTTAGATTCACTTAAATTTCAACTTAGAGCCTGCACTTAGAGTTTGCACTTGAGGTTCACTGATTTTTACTTTTAAAATTATCTTTTAATAAATCTCTTGTAGATTCGACTTGTAATACTGAGGGAAGACAATCCCCGAGTCCGCGAGCAATGTGCTCGAGCAAGACGACTCAGGTAAGGGAATTGAGTCCGCGTGCAATGTGCTGGAGCAAGACGACTCAGGTAAGGGAATCGAGTCCGCGTGCAATGTGCTGGAGCAAGACATTTCAGGTTTTAGGTGAGACACAAATTCTGACGAACTGAAGGTGCGCTAGCGTATTTATATCATAAAAACTGCTGAGCGTTGCATGTTTAAGGTTGATAATCGCTCGGGTTGCCTGCTCGCGTTGTTTATAGTTTGACTTTAATGTTTATATAATAATTTCCAAGTTCCAGTTCAAACTTAGGACAGGGTGATATTTATTTAGTATTTTATGAATTTTAGTAGTTCACAGTATTATACATCAAACACATGATGGTGTTTCATTACGCGCCAGCCTTTTTTAATAAAATGCAACTATAAAAAAGAGAAATGTCTTTCCAGTGGTTTAAGGGAGTGATAAGGAAGTACCTATCTCATAAAAGGAAGAATTTTTGAGTTGTGTTGTAAGGGATCAAGACTTTCAAATTGATGCTCTGAATGCGTTTTTATAATTTTCTGTATTGTAGGATTTTAGTTTTGTAAATTTTACTGTATTTTATTTACTATAGTCCTAATTAATATCAAAAGGAACAGCCCGTCTGCACCAGATAACGGGCTAGAGAAAAAGAACAGGAGAAAGGCAACATCCATATGGCAAATCCATAAAACAAATGTCCCTAAATGCGAGAAATTCTAAAATTGGCCACATTTATTACTGTTAGCATGTGTTAAATTGGAACATTATGCCACTAATTGAATTTGGAATCACGTAGTATTTTAGCAAAATAGGAAGGGATATTTTTATAAAGTTGGTGGTATCAATTTAACTTGATTTAATTCGATGACTTCCTATTAATCTGAGTGCTTACATTATAGTATCTATCAAAGTCGGGGTCACGTTTAGAAGAAAATATAATTGTTAAAACAGCAAAATAGAAGAAGCTAATAGATTAAGAAATATTATCGCTAATAAAACGACATCGACCATGCTGAATTTCAAATTTAAAACTTCAGACATTTTATTGTCGTGCTTACAATGTGTTTGACGGAATATATAAAAAAAACCTCTACTATCAGCTCATGACACATGAAATAATTTGAAATTGATTTTTTTTTAAAAAGCTGAAAAGTTAAAGGTGCTAGTAATGCTAGTAACAAAATCTCTCTTTGCATTGCTCGCATATAGCAGCCCAATTAATAAAATTATGTTCAAGAATAAATGCTCTCAATCTACAGGAAATTGAGCACAGAGGCATAAAAACTGAAATAAATTTCGATAGGTTTACAGTAAAATATCATCAATTATTGCTAAAATCACTCAATTTATATAATGACATGGTTTATAACCCAACGGATGTTATATTTATAAATGTGATTTGCTCAGTCACATTCGAGCGACATTCTTTTCATGCTCATTTATATTATGAATATAAACTCATTTTAATATCAGTAAATATCCTTTTGGAAATGTCTGGTTTTGTAAATAGGATTGATACTTCATTATTATTAAATTAAAGAACTCTTTTAAACAGGGACTCTAATTCAAAATTTTCTTTACATTTACCGAACATAATTTGGTGAAATAGAATATAACGTAACTAAATCCATGGAAGAAGCCATTCACTTTCTTGAAATTCTATTCAAAATTATGCACAGATAGGTAAAGCGCGGGAAAACAACAACTGAAAAATCAAATTGCAACTTCTAATTGCACAAAAATACATCATATGAATGTTTATTGCTTATGTTTATTAGGAGTTCCAATTTAAAAAATATTCCGTATTTATTTACGGTATAGAAGGAAGTTAGTAGTGCAGTAACTACTATATGAGAATACACTTCAGCTCCGTCAACAGAGTACCATTTTCCATCAAACGTCTAGAGGTCTGTCGTTTCTAGTGGATTCGGTCCACATCTAGTGACTGATCGGGTCTGATCGAATCCTTCCCGAGGGAGGGTCGGGACGGTTTCATGTACTCTTAATAGCCTTGGGAATACTTTAATAACGTTAACCCATTTTCGGCCAAGGATTGAAATAAAATTTAAAAGGGATAAATAGCACATTTTAATACTAAAAAAAACATTACAATAACACAAATTTGTGGTTAAAAAAAATAAGAGTTATTACTTTAGAAAAAAAATGTGTTGCGTATACGCATCAATGGCCTAAAAAGATAGATTTTTTTTTCTTTTTTAATAAGGAGAGAAATGTTCATGCACGGCCTAAAAGATGTAACTCAGAACAGTGTTGGACTCCTGGTTACTACAACACCAGACCTACCAACTAAAACCCTAATCTCATTTTCTCGTTTTAGAAGCACCTCGAACTCCTGTTAAGTATTACTTCAGGGTGGCCTTTTTTCTTGCCTTATCGTAGGCTTCTCTCTTATCCTGTTCTCGCCTTAGTCATCAGCTTCTTTGCTGTTTTGTTCTTGTATTTTTTGGACTTAATCTGCTCCTTCTCTTTTTCTGTTGGCTTCCTTGTCTTTGAGTATTCTCAACACGAGGGTGCATACGGCGTCGGAGCTCTCCTTCTTCTCTATCATCTTCCCGATGACTGTTTCTGGAATGAACCCCCCCCCCCCACCTCTTGTGCTGCTAGATTATCCCGTAGTTGCGCCCACTTCTTGCACATGAAGAAAGTATGTTCAGCCGAGTCTTCCTCCTTCCAGCAGTGCGTTCATTGATCGACCCTTGCCTTTCCGATTGTCTTCAAAAAGCACCGAAAATACCTATGTCCTGTTAGGAATTGGATCAAGTAATAGTTCACAACGCCGTGCTTCCTTTCCGCCCAAATCTTCACGCTCCTGATTAACCTTTGGGTCCATTGTCTACCTGTTCCGCCATCTCCGGAGAGTCTCGTCACTTTCTTCTTTTTTTCTTCACTGCACTTCTTCATTTCTACAGTGGTAAATCCTCGTCTTTTCATCCGCCAGTAGATCTATGGAGATCGTCCCAGCGATGACTTGCACGGCCGGTGCCGACACTGTGCGATAAGCACTGCATATTTGCAGGGCACCTCGTCTCTGCATATACTCCATCTTCAATCGATATTTCTCGAATCGCATTGATTCACCTCAAACCATGGCTCCATAGAGCAATATGGCTTCAGTCGTACGCATTATCAGCTTTCTCTTAATAGGTCAAGGGATCCCCCACGTTCGCCATGAGTGTGCCCAGTCTTCCGATCATCGATGCTGCTTTGTCCGATGCTTTTCTGATGTGTTCCCAAAACGTCAGCTTGGTATCTAGCATCACTCCTAAATATCTTATCGCGGGTGACGCATTGGTGGCTTGACCACCTATGCTCACTGGAGCGATTCGCTCGATCCGTTTGGTGGTTAGGAGCACTGCCACCGTTTTATGGGCAGCCAAAGACAAAGACTTACATTACATCCATTCCATAACTCTACGCATGGTCTGATTTAGCAGTGTCTGCATTCTCTCCATTGTGCCCGCAGTAATCACGGCCACCAAGCCAATCGAGCCAGATTCAGTGGGTCGTGTTAGTCCAAAGGAGATGCGGGCTTTCTCAAGGAAGACTTCCAGGATGAAAGTTCTCTAATGCTGGCTAGGGGCACAACGAGGCCAATTGGTGGCCTAAGTGCAAGGCCGGCTAGGGACCACCCCCTTTTGATACTGATACTAATCCCCAGTAGCGTGTTTTATAAGTAGACTACGCGAAACCGAGATAACTCTCTGTGTCAGCACAAAGAAAATTTAAATACTTTGGGTTAATTACGATTTACTGGCCTAAAATAAATTTTAAATAGTCTTAATTTTGATTAATCCAAACTCTTGCACACCAGAATATGCCAATACCTTCAAAGCCCTGAACGCGAAATAAATATAGGCAATATTTTGTCATAAAAATTCACCTGTTATATTCATTTACGAATGGTAAAGGGTTGCAAATTTATTTTTCAGGCGCTATCCAGCAGCGCTTTATCTACGTGGACATGTTTTTAATTAGAATTCCAGAACACTAAATTGCTTTTTTAACGGATTATGTTGCGTTATATTGGCCATCAGAAATTATGTTTTTCCAATATAAGCGAGAAATTTAATTAGAGTGTCAGCTTAAGAGAGCTTATTTTTATTCTGTCAAGTTTTGAGAAATCAAAATTTTCTAAAAGTATATTTATGAGTATTATTACAGTTTTCATTTTATAGTTATTATAACATTTATAATACATATGAGAGCGGAAAGAATATCGTGAATACTAGATTGAAAATATATTTATAAATTTAATCTCATTGAAACTGAGATATATCTTATTGTATTGTTCGCTCTACATGACCTAGATTTTGTATATTCTGCTTTATTATGGTTCTATAATATATATTATAGGAAATTCTGGCAGCTGATATTTTTATTTAGAGTTTATTAAAACATTCGATCAAGCAATTTCCCCCCCGTATGCGCGGTACAGTGTGCATTATTACATATTGCGACGCGCTTTCTGTGTAATAAAACTATTTATTTTAAAAAAAAGAAAATTAAAAGATGTTCAATGCTCGTGGAGCTATGACGAGTTTCACCGAGATTAGTATTAGTGTAAACTTACCGAATTCGACCAATTATCCACCGCGAAAATAATCACCCGGCAGGTCGGAACGCAAGACCTTGTAGCAAGCTGTAAAGTGAGCGCGCAATTTGTCCACTGCTCAATTAACCGGAGAAAGGTTCATTGGGCGCCACCGAGTTCGTTACGGACCAAACTGGAGATCCCCGCGTTATTCGCGGAACCTGCTGCAAGACCTCCGCTCCCCAAGGTAAACCTTGCCGGTAAGAATCGCTAAAAAAGAATATCTCCACCAATACACTAATAAAGCTGTAAAGTGTCGATTCGATCAGTAGATTGTTGAGCTAAATAAAAACGCCGCAGATACAATACTATCTCTTTATTTGCAAAAGATCTGAATAGGCGATAAGAATTGCCAAAAATAGCGATAAATACATATAAATATATTGAAGATTAGTGATGCCAAAATATTATATGCGATACCGACGATTGTAGGTAG